>JAXCGZ010020345.1:5000-15003 GCA_037179515.1 Halocaridina rubra
CTCTAGAAATGTATCCTGCAGATGACGTCAGCAGGAGGGACAATGAAGACTCCTCTCTTGGCGTCCAAACACCGCAGAGGCAACATCTCGCCTGAGCAGTCTAAGTTTATTTTCAAACCTTATTTACGTGGCATCTTCACAGGAATTCATCTGGCACAACAAGTGTCCTCTATTCTACTCTGCCTGTGTGACAGAGGTAATCGTCGAGTTGAGGCCAAAGTCTTGGCATACGTCCGTGGTGCCGGGAAACGAAATCGTGGTCACCACCTCCGGGATTCAAGACAGCATTTCATAAATTTTAATTTGAGAAATTTAATTCAATTCTTTTAATGTCATTGCATTTCCAAAATTAAAAGAAAGTTGAATTCTGAGTTTCATTTAACCGAGTTATGGTATTACGTGTGGTTTGTTCAAGTGCAAATATCTCTCCTGTCTGTTTGTGAGGTCTTAACCGGGCTCAGTACTTTGAGTCTCCTTAGTAAAACAGAATCTTAACAACACTCTATCATCCCAACCCAACAAGATTGGCGCCCGAACAGGGACCCGAAAAGACAGACTGATTTTTATAAATTTATTTTTATTTTGCTTTTTAACATTGCACATGAAACCTGATTACCATTGGCTCGATTATTGAAATGAATGAATTTTAGGCTGCACACGAAAATTTATCGCTAAAGACGTTGCGGATCAGAATTTTTTTTTAATTTTCAATATTATTAATGGTAACTAATATTTTCTTGTTTCCCATGTGGTAAACAAAATTTCAGGAAATCTGCATGAGATTATGTGGTAACAGAATTAAGAAATTTTGCATAACGAGAAGACGTGTTATTTAAAATTTCATTTATTTGCGTGATAAGATTGAGTTTAAAGCATTCGTGTTTTAAATATCCGTTAAAGGGTGATACTTGTTAAGAATTGTTTATATATCCTTGGGATTTAGGAATTGGGAGAAAGCATATTAAGTATTTTGCCTATAACTGTGTTTTATATTCAAGCATTGACTGCTCATAGATGGGGAAGAAAAACTTTGGTGTCATTTATCGAGCCTCGGCTAAGCCTTTCATGTGTCTGAGTTGTCACTTGAAAATAAATTTTCTCATTACCAGTAGACATGTGTAATCTGGCTGCCTAGTAAGCCGTTAGCTTATCGTTGGTGTATTTTGCATAGGAACTGTGCCTTTTTGGCAACACTCCAGAATTTTACTTACGACAGTTTATTTGTGGGTACTGCCATATACGCGCCCATACGCCAGCACGACCGCTATACTGTACTTGTTTATATTACTTACGACATTTTATTTGTGGGTACTGCCATATACGCGCTCATACGCAGGCACGACCTTATTTTACAACAAATCTGTACAAGAAATGTATGACATCTTTTGTGAGAAATATGGGATGATAGTAGATTGCTGCATACCTGTCACCAAAGTAGGTGTAATTCATGCCAGAGAGAAATGGTTCGATAATGGATGTAAAAGAGCTAAGGAGTGGAGAGACAAATGCTGGAAAAGGTATAGGAGGAGAAAAAACATAAATGCCTGGCAAACCTACAAAAGAGCAAGAAATGACTACCTAAGTAAAAGGAGAGAGGCAGAGAGAGACTATGAGAGGGACATCACCAGGAAGGCTAAAGAAAATCCCAAGCTTTTCCACAGCTTTATCAGAGGAAAACTGAAGGTAAAAGAACAGGTTTTAAGGCTAAAGAGAGCGGATGGAAGCATCACTGAGACAGATGAAGAGATCTGCAAAGAATTGAACAAGGAGTTTCAGTCAGTATTTACAGTAGAAAATAACCCATCCCCTCAGATTGCAGTGATAGAAGCTCAAGGGCCAGTATTAGAGAACATCAACCTTACAGCCACAGAGGTATGCAAAGCGCTGATGGATTTAGATGTTCATAAAGCTACAGGTCCTGATGACATATCCCCTCATGTGCTTAAAAAATGCGCAAACACAATATCATTGGCACTAAGTATCATATTTAAGGAGTCACTGGAGTCGGGGGAGATTCCAAGATGCTGGAAACAAGCAAATGTGATACCTATCTTCAAAAAGGGAAGGAGGGATACGGCTCTGAACTATAGACCAGTTTCCTTGATCAGCATAGTTTGCAAACTTATGGAGAAACTACTAAGGAAACATATCTCTCTTCACTTGGAATCCTTCAACTTTTTGTCAGTGAGGCAACATGGCTTCAGAGAAGGTAGATCAACAGTAACAAACTTATTAGAATTTTATGATGAGGTAAGTCGAATCTTACAGGAAAGAGAGGGCTAGGCAGATTGCATATTCCTAGACTTCCAGAAAGCGTTTGACACTGTTCCACATGGGAGACTTATTAGGAAGCTGCAATCAATGGCTAGAATAGGTGGAAATGTTTTGGAATGGATAAAAACTTACTTAGAAGGAAGGGAACAGACTGTTAGAGTAAGACACTCAGTGTCTGAATGGAGAAGAGTTAGTAATGGAGTTCCACAGGGTTCAGTTTTAGGGCCACTTTTGTTCCTTGTATATGTAAATGACCTACCAGAGTCTGTAAATTCATTCATGAATATGTTTGCAGATGATGCAAAGATTGTGAAGAAAGTAAAAAACGAGAACAATGGTAGAGAACTTCGGGAGGATCTAAATAATCTGCATGAGTGGTCAGAAATGTGGCTAATGAAATTCAATACTTCAAAATGTAAGGTAATGAGAATGGGTACAAGTGCAAGAAGGCCCAAGCTTGAATACTCGGTGGCTGGAGTACAACTTCAAGAGACAGAAAATGAGAGAGATCTAGGAGTAAACATACTGGCAGATTTGTCTCCAGAAATACATATAAATGGCATAGTAAGGGCAGCATATGCATTCTTATCAAATGTATGGGTAGCCTTCAGGCACATGGACAAGGAAATGTTCAGAAATATTTATGTAACCTATGTGAGGCCAAAACTCGAATATGCAGCCCCCTTTTGGAATCCGCACTTGAAAAAGCACATAGCTAAGCTTGAAAAAGTTCAAAGACATGCCACAAAACTGGTGCCAGAAATACGCAATCTCAGTTATGATGAGAGGCTGAGGGAATTAGACTTACCATCACTCGAAGCTAGAAGATTGAGGGGGAATATGGTGACAGTCTTTAAATTCCTTCATGGTTATGATAGAGTGGATAGGGATCGATATTTTGATATGGCTGGCTTTATAACTAGAGGTCATAGTTTGAAGCTTCGTAAGAAAACTTCTTTGCAGGATGTAAGGAAATACTTTTTCAGTGTAAGAGTAGTTGATAATTGGAATTGGCTAAGCGAGGAGGTAGTTAAGGCTATCTCAATCCATAGTTTTAAGGACAGGTATGATAAGTATCACTAAGTATAAAATGGAAGCGATCAGGAGACGGGAAGATACGAGCTTTGTGCTCTTTCCCGTAAACACAATTAGGTAATCACAATTAAGTAATCACTGCTATACTGTACTTGTTTGTACTCTCTGGCACTGGGTGCTTGTCGGTAAAATTCGTTGTTGCTGATTCCTTTCATCTGCACCATAACCGCAGGTACTGCCACGTATTGCTGTTAAGCAGGCACGACTGCCATTCTGTATTACCAGTGTTTCATGCACTGTTTTGCAACATTTTGTTGCTGTTGCACTTGATTGTGTTGCTCATTCCTTTCATTTGCACGATAATCGCATGTACTGCCGGATATTGCTGTTAAGCAGGCATGACTGCCATCCTATATTACCAGTGTTTCATGCACTGTTTTGCAATATTTTGTTGCTGTTGCACTTGATTGTGTTGCTCATTCCTTTCATTTGCACCATAACCGCAGGTACTGCCACGTATTGCTGTTAAGCAGGCACGACTGCCATCCTGTATTACCAGTGTTTCATGCACTGTTTTGCAACATTTTGTTGCTGTTGCACTTGATTGTGTTGCTCATTCCTTTCATTTGCACGATAACCGCAGGTACTGCCACATATTGCTGTTAAGCAGGCACGACTGCCATTCTGTTTTACCAGTGTTTCATGCACTGTTTTGCAACATTTTGCTGCTATTGCACTTGATTGTATTTTGAGTCACTTTTATGGTGAGGTTTTGAGATAACTTTTACGTTTAAGTTTGAACTTTGGTGTTGAATTTGTTGTTTTTCTCTCCTCGGTGTTGTGTGGTTCTTTCATTTTTTTCTGCTATTGTAGAGACTGTTTTTTTTTTGTGGTTGTTTTTGGCACTTTATTATTGACTGTTTAGGAAACAAACATGGAAACCATCAAAACATTCAATGAGGAGCGTTACCTGGACATAATGATTGCTATGGGTGAGATATGCGGTTTTTCCCCAAGGCAGAAGCTCTTCGAATGGGTTCATGAGAAGATGATTGAACGCCGAGATAAGCTGGAGAAGAGAGCAAGTGATGAGGCACAAGCACAACGTGAACATGAGCTTGCGCTTGCTCAGCCTCGAGCGGGAATCCCAGACAGTAGTCCTTTATCCGGAAATAGAGATTACAGGAACGGGAAGCACAAGAGCCCATCGCAGAACTTCAATTGTCCAGCTCATCCTCCTCACACTCCTAAGACTTATTACGGCCATGCACCCACACTCAAGAAGGATGACCCGGTAAGACCTAAGCCTCAGCAGTTCAGAGGCAAAGACCATTACTCTGCTCCACCTTCCCAGGGTTTTCAGCCAAACTCTAAGAGCCACCACGCTCCCTCCCACAGCGGCGGCCCACATAGCCATCTGGCCACTTACTCAGCCCATGTTGTGGAAACAAGGCCAGAAAGGGCCACCAAGGATAACGCCGAGGAACCACCACACAAACTTGCCAATGTGGAATTCATCGAACATGATGATCTGGAAGTGATCCCAAAATGCCTAGAAACCATAAATGGTGTGGAAGCTGAGATAGCCCTTGACACAGGGGCCAATGGCATACTTGTTGATGAGAAATTCGTCAGGGATGAAGATTTTACCGGCAAAGTCGTTCATGTGCGGGTTGCTGAAGGAACACCCCAAATACGACGTTGCTGTGTCATTAACCTGGATTGCCAATACTACAAGGGAAAAGCCCCAGCTGTGGCAATGATTGGGTTTATGTACCCTGTCTTGCTGGGTCGTGCACTGAACATAGTTCCTATTTTCCAGGCCGACCTCTACCATAAGGACATTTCTCATTATAACTTCCCTCAGGGGAAGTCACATTAAGCCATTTCAGCAGCAACTCCTGGCCTCGATGCCAAGAATTTGGACGATTCTCTGACTGACTCCGTTAAGTCTACTACAGTCAGTACACGTAATGTGGAACGCAGAGAGTTTCCCCCTCCTTTACCAGATGATGCACCTCCAGAGCCATTGAAGTCCCATCCAGACTTTGCCAAATTGCAGCAAGACTGCCCCATCCTCAAACGCTGGATCCAGCAGGCCACCGAGGGAAGGACCTTCACGGTGAGAGGAGGAGGCCAGATCACTTACGCCCTTGAAGATGGAGTACTTCGTAGGCATGTGACTAAAGATGGCTACACCTTTAAACAGTTGGTGGTGCCCGCTTCGTTGCGCCGCCAGGCTATGTATGTGGCACACCATTTACCTCTGAGTGGAAGCGGAGGCAAAGCAAAAACTCGGCACATCCTTCAGAAGGCTTTTGCATGGCCAAACATGTACGCCGAGGTAGACAGATATGTAGGCTCCTGCCCTGTCTGTCAATCCACCTCAACGGCACCGGTACCGAAAGTTCCCATGGGGATAACTAAGCTCTCAATGGAGCCATTTTCCAAGGTCGCTATTGACATATTAGGTCCTATTAATCCAGCTTTGTCCACGGGGAAACAGTTCCTCCTGGTATATGTTGACCTGGCAACAAGGTACCCAGATGCAGTGCCACTGTCTTCTATCACAACTGAAGCAGTCGCTCGTGCCCTATTTGAAATCTGCTCCAGGGTTGGCTTCTGACTTCTGACAATGGAAGTCAGTTTACAAGTAGGCACTTTGAGGCTTTCTGTAACCTTTTAGAAATGAAGCACATTCGTACGACTGTCTATCATGCCCAATCAAATGGAGCATGCGAACGTTATAAAGGGACATTGAAGCGATGTTTGCGCAAGTTAGTGATAGATATACCTAAGCAGTGGGACAAGTACGTCCCTGCTGCACTTTTCTCCTTCAGAGACGTGCTCCATGACACTACTGGATGCTCGCCTTTCGAGCTGATTTATGGTCATAAGGTCAGAGGCCCAGTGGAATTCTTGGCAGAATGTTGGGATTCACCTACCATCGAAGATGACGATAGAGACGTCCATGAGTATATTTTGAAGTTTTCGTCTCACCTCAAAAAGGCTTGGAAAACTGCACAATTAGCCATTAAGGGTCACCAGCAGACTGCCAAGCTCCTCTTTGACAAGCGTGCGCTGCGTTGTGCCCTGACATCCGGAGATCGAGCTCTGTTACTTCTTCCAACAGATACCCGCAAGCTAATGCTACGCTGGAAAGGACCGTACACTGTGGTACACCGGGTGACCCCTGACAATTATGTGCTAAATGTTGATGGCAATAGCCGGAAATACCACATTAACCAGCTGAAGCTTTATTGTGAGGACCCGGAGGCCCACAGGGATCCTGCGCTGGCACTCTCAGCAACCCCTATAGATGCCCTCAGCATCAACAGAACCTCCGAGGCTGCAGCAACACAAGTGCTCCATTATAGCCACCCCTTACCTCCTATGTTGGAATACTCCACCCTTGCAGTGGAGACAGACTTACGGGAGTGGAGTTTTTCGGAAGAAGCCCCTCTGGCCGCAGCCACTGCCCTTGCAATTGAAGACATAAGCTTAGCTTTTGATGATGGTAATGATCCTGCCATTCCCACACGCCGAAAGGAAAGTGTGAGTAATTGCATTATTAACTCCAGACTGCAACCGAGTCAACGGGAACAGCTGAACAAGCTATTAGAGGACTATGAGAACGTCTTCAATGACCTCTCAGGCATTACCGCTACCCTTGAGCATCATGTCAGATTGACTAACCCAGAGCTATTTCGGCATTCCTATGGTCTTCCCCACCAGCTGTCCTTATGGCTGAAGGAAGATCTTGACACTTGGGTCCGCCTCGGAATAGTTGAAAAAAGCATTTCGCCTTGGTGTTCGCCGTTACTGGCAGTGTGTAAGCGAGATGGCAGTCACAGGTTCTGCCTTGACTGTCGTAAGCTTAACTCCCGTACCATCTTTGATGGAGAGTCTATTGCTGACGCCGAGCATATTTTCTTGTTGCTTTCCCAAGCCCGTTACCTGTCCAAGTTGGATCTGGCCAGTGGATTTTGGCAAGTCCCGTTGAGCGAGACTACCAAGCCTCTTACAGCCTTTTCCACAAGATATGGTCTATACCAGTTCAGGGTCATGCCTTTTGGTATGGTAAATGCCCCTGGCTGCTTCAGCAGACTCATGAGGATAGTACTACAGGATCTCGACAATGTTTCATGCTTTATAAACGACATCCTGGTGCATTCTCAGGATTGGTCATCGCACCTCGAGACTCTCTGCAGAGTTCTCACTCGCCTGAACTAGCATGGACTTCATTTAAAGCCTTCCAAATGTGAGATTGGTTTCACACAATTGCAGTATCTCGGCCACGTGGTTGGAGAAGGAGTTATGTCCCCTTTACATGACAGGGTACAAGCCATTAAGGATATGGAGAAACCTGCTACTGTCACTCAACTGAGATCATTCCTGGGTAGTGTCGGCTACTACCAACGGTTCATTCCACACTTTAATACTATCTCTGCCCCTTTGCAGCAAATGACCTCCTCGAAGCAAGGTAAAACCTCCCCTGTCCAATGGACAGATGAAGCGGAGAGAGCATTTTTCAAGCTCCGAGAAGCATTGGCAGGTGAGCCAGTATTACAACTGGTAAACCCTGATTTTCCATTTATCTTGCAGACCGACGCCTCAGACGAAGGCCTGGGTGCCATGCTCTTGCAAGCCCGATCAGACAACTCAGCAGAAGTAGCTCCAGTGCGATATGCAAGCCGCAGGCTTCGCCCTGCAGAGCGAAATTACTCCACCATGGAGAAGGTAGCTCTAGCTGCATATTGGGCCATAAAGAAATTTGAAGTCCATCTGTATGGCCAATATTTTACACTGAGAACCGACCACCGACCTCTCCGATATTTACAGACTGCAGACAAGCTAAATCCTCGTCTGAAAAGGTGGGCACTTTACCTGAATCTTTTCAGATTCACTGCCCAACATGTTCATGGCAAGGACAATGACCTTGCTGATCTACTAAGTCGACGGTCGTTACCCTCAAATGAGGAAGCTGGTGCTGTTAGCCTAAATTTGACTAGTCGGTAAAGATTACTTCTCTAATGTGTTGTTTATTATTTATGTTTATCTTTTATGTCTTTAATACTGTACTGTACTTGTTTATTTTAGCGTACAAACGTTATTCCTAATGGAAGACGAGAAAGATGCAGAATAATTCTTTGATCGTAGTTTTATATTTCCCTTTGTGGGACTTTGAAAGCCAGAACATGGCGGAAACATTTTAATTTAGTGTTGAATAGCTGAAACTGTTTTAAATCCAGTCGCCAATGTTAATGACGACGTGGTTCAAATTTTTCATTTGCGTATACTGTAGTTTTTTTGTTATATTATATTATTGCCTTCTTGCATGTGAAGCATTCATAAACTTAAATATTGATATTCACTGATATCCATTGTGATTTAATTTTCTTGAAATTTGAATTTGATAATATTTCTTTAAGGTTTTGCATGTCATTTAATGTTTTGTTTATAAGACTTGTTCACTTTTTCTAATAATATGATATGTTCCAGTGGTGGATCCCATTCTTATTGTTCATTTGATCTTTTCCATGAGAAGGATATCTCATCCCTCATAATAACACTGAAGTCACCGTAGCTTCCTCTGTTCTTTTTTCGCCTTCTGTAGTAGAATTTTGCTAAATCAATATTCTCTAGAAAGGGTCTTTGTGACAGAGTGTTTCGCGCTGTTAGATGCCTTATTAATTAATTTAGTAACTTAACTGTCATTTTTCTAACAAAAAAAAAATTCTCATTTCTTGACTTTTGCAGATTATGATTATTTGCAATTTATATTTTAGCTTATAGCTAATTTTAAATATACCTTATTTACTCTTCTTGTACGTGTAGAAGTATGGTCCCGATATAAAGGCTGCTCCTATTTTTCACATCTTCAGTGAACTCACCAGATACATTTTGTTAACAATTTTCTTATAAAAATTTTTCTTGCTAATAATTTTGTTATAAATTTGACCTTGCTGTTATGTCATTAGCCTGTCTAGATATATATCAGTAGCTTCTTTATTATTTGAGTACTTAAATTCCGTCTCCTACGAGCAAAGAACGTTCTAGAGATTGTTTACCAGTAACCTAACTTTCCATTATTATTCTCGTTTTATTTTATTTGCTTCCACTTGTTGCACCTAAAAATACTGTCTCTCCCTTGCATCTCTGCTATAATTGCCCGCCAGGGACCACCACTAAAGTAGTCCTTAAATGATATCAGAGCCAGTTACTGCTCTAGAAATGTATCCTGCAGATGACGTCAGCAGGAGGGACAATGAAGACTCCTCTTTTTGCGTCCAAACACCGCAGAGGCAACATCTCGCCTGAGCAGTCTAAGTTTATTTTCAAACTTTATTTACGTGGCATCTTCACAGGAATTCATCTGGCACAACAAGTGTCCTCTATTCTACTCTGCCTGTGTGACAGAGGTAATCGTCGAGTTGAGGCCAAAGTCTTGGCATACGTCCGTGGTGACGGGAAACGAAATTGTGCTCACCACCTCCGGGATGCGAGGCAGCATTTCATAAAATTTAATTTGAGAAATTTAATTCAATTCTTTTAATGTCATTGCATTTCCAAAATTAAAAGAAAGTTGAATTCTGAGTTTCATTTAACCGAGTTATGGTATTACGTGTGGGGTGTTCAAGTGCAAATATCTCTCCTGTCTGTTTGTGAGCTCTTAACCGAGCTCAGTACTTTG
>JAXCGZ010020346.1:5000-14967 GCA_037179515.1 Halocaridina rubra
GCGTATTCGAGACAGTACCTTCCAATGGATACAGCTTGTATGGCAAAAAGTTCAGCATTTTGAACATTAAGCAATATATTATTCGGATTCGTCGACCCATTCATACATGAGGAAATAACTCTCTCTACCCATGCTGCCACACGAGCACAATGAACAAGAAAACCTCTTCCTGGCAGTTGATGGAGTAATGGATATACTGAAAAATCTGGTCAATAACGTCGCAAACACGTGGATAACATCCACTCTCTCATCATCTAACTGGTCTGCGCTTTGCCTGTCAGCAAGAAACAAGAGCGCTATGGAAGGGAAGCATGGTGCCCTTAATAGTTAGGCAGGAAAGAGAGAACGTTTCTACTTCACCTGCTTTTGGAACCATTAGCTGATGGTGGCCTACACTGCCATTGTAGCAGTCCAACTTGAAGATTGGAGATTCACTCTCCAGATGTTAGCGAAGAAGTACTCCGAGTATTTAACGATAAAGTTTTTCCTATAGGGAGAAATACTTGTAGGATAGTTGCACCCTTTACCAAGTTAAATGTTTGTTGTTCCTTTGTACTGGAACGCATACCTCATCTGACTCTTGTCGACTTTAAAAATATTTATTTTCATTTACTTTAGTTGCAGATATTTATTTGTCTATAACGTGGATGCTAAATACATCTGACATGTAACAAGCATTTTTGTTTTTCTGATTTTAGGTGTTATTTATCTTTTAGTGAATCATAGATTCTCAATATTGTAATGAATGATATCATGTATTATTATACTTTGTAATATAAAGTAGAATATAAGGTTAAGTTGCTTTATAGCATTTTATTTTATTTTTTTTATTTTAACGGAAATAACAGAAAGTATATAATGAAACTTTACCGTTTGAGCAATTCATGTATTCATATATTTGAGTACTACTATTAATTTGATTTAATATTTTGTATTCAGATATATTTTTATCACACATTATAAAAATGACTCACGACGTTTACACACACGCACTGGTGAAATTAGGTTAGTAGAGTGACCTCACTATACTCCTATATTTCACTGCGAGGTCACTACATAGAGAAATGTCATGCTACTGTCAACTCAACAAGTAAAGTTAGACTATTCATATACAAGGTCTTGAATCATTCTTGAAACGAGTGGAAGGGTTGTGTCAGAGCAAATGCATTGACATTCATTTCACGCAATATGAACACATCCATCTATCTCCTCCCAAGCATGCTAACAATCTCCTCCCTTTTACTCAGTCACATTTCATTTTCAGAGCTTCATTATTATCGTTCTGCTATGAGTTTTCTTACCAGAACACTTCTTATGTCTTTACTCTTAGCTTGAGAATAATAGGAACGACTTTCACAACAGACAATGGAAGATGGAGACGATATTCTTTTCTCCCGCCACACAGGACAGAGAGAGGAAACGGTGAGGGAGAGAAAATAAACTATGGGAGTTAGAGGGCTCAGTTCCTCACTTGTAACCTTGCAGCGCACATTTACTTTTGTGGGGTCAGTGTTGGAAGAGCATCTTTACGAGCTTGGGTTTCATTTGAGATAACGACTCTTTATTTTGGACTACTGTTAGTTTTTCACCATGACGTCATGTCCAACTGAAACTAACAGGGTGGCCACATCTAAAGGGGGATTTACACGGTCAAACGGTTCGTCGAACGCGGCTAGACAGACAAGTGTTTGAAGTGATGTCCGAACGTGTGAACGGGGTATTTGGTTGTCGAACACGTTTGTCGAACGTGTTCGACAACCAAATACCCCGTTCACACGTTCGAACATCACTTCAAACACTTGTCTGTTGAACCGCGTTCGACGAACCGTTTGACCGTGTAAACCCCCTTTAGCCTCTCTTGTGGGTTATTAATACACATTTGGAATACGAATGAGGTAGTCAGTCTACCTCACCACCAAAAACAAAAAAAATCTGCACACCAAGAATGCACTTGAGCACACACACATACACACACACGCTTGCATGCGCGCGCGCCACACACACACACACACACACACACACACACACACACACACACACACACACACACACACACACACACACACACACACTCACTCACTAAAACTGCTGGTTGACAATTAGATGCGCATATTTTTCTTTCTTCATCGGCAAGTTTTCAATTCCATTAACCGGGCTGAGGACTGTCACTGAGTTGGGCTGTCTAACTCCCCCAGTGACTAAATTTGAGCCTAGGAGGTATATATCAAATAAATGTCTTAATTACTGAGAAGAACTGAGCTTCATCAGAAGATGTTTGGGATCAAAATATAGAAATCTAACTCTAACCAGTATAGGCGTCCGTATTCCTCTTAACCAAACCTAGCCTCTTAACGTACTCTTAATTATTCTTTACTAACCGGACACCTATCAATGATAAAATCCATTTTGAAAGTAAAATAGCATTTGTAAACATTATTATATCCGGCCGTAGCTTAGTGGCAGAAGCTCTGATTTCAGAATTTGGGATAGCTAGTTCATATAACTTATCAACGATGTTGAATGTATAGCTCAATAGCGCTTTAACTCGCCTGTTAATTATTAGCGACAGGTAATATTCTTAATGTAAAATTACCACCGACTAATTATGTTGTTAACTGTCACTTATCGATGCAAACCCAGTTCTCTTCAAAGTAAAAAAGTTCACGCCAATTATAATTCATTCACACCAACCTGATATTAGATTCCTTCCCCTTTCCTTGAGGCTTCTTGTTGGAAAACATTTAGCGTAACTGTATGCGTATTAAATGTTATTTCCCTTAACTAGTACTCTGTGTAGAATTATGCGTGTGAGTATGTGTATGTTTGTTTGCGTATATTTGTATTTAAGAGTCCTGGAAGAGGAACGTAATGGCTATTATTCAAGTCTGAACCTATGGGGATACTCTTCCTCTCAGAATTCATACATATAAAAGATCACTCACTTGAGCTGAGAGTCAGGTCGAGAGTTCGCGCCCCGTCACGATCTGAGGTTAGCAAGGGCATGTACTCAGGGTAAAGATTACATATGCCTAAACAAGTCCTTCACAAGAAGGCAACCGTCCTAGCCCTTTGTAGAAAAGGGAGTCCGTGACGTAAAACCGGAACGAACAATCTCTACAACCCATGTTGGAATCGAACTCGGGGTCTTTCGAGGCGTGAGTCAGATTTTTTTTTTTTTTTTTTTTTTTTTACAAAGTTTCAAGCGTTCTCCTCTGTAGAAGTATTGTGGCCTATATACCAGTTTAGCGCGGACTAACTTTAGTCACATCGTAAACAACGTATGCATCAATGAGACGTAGATTTGAAAATCAATACTTCTTTATCGACAGTTTTTTCCTTGTGTACATGGGGTCGTTGTTTCTCATTAGCCTCTTGGAGACTGGTGTAGGTTTTGGGCTCAGAGCTTGACGGCCGGAGGCCCTTGATGATAATCGAAAATGGAGTAAATAAGTCATATTTGATGTTATTGTAAGTGGTCTTTGCTAATAGCAATCTTTTGCAAATTCACAAATGAAAAAAAAAAACATAGTAGAGTAGATGTTTTTAATAATAGATTTCACATTATCGAGCTTCGCTCTCCACATACAGCATCTTCTTCTTCTTCTTCTTCTTCTTCTTCTTCTTCTTCTTCTTCTTCTTCTTCTTCTTCTTCGTCTCCTCCTCCTCCTCCTCCTCCTCCTCCTCCTCCTGCTGCTTCTTCTTCTTCTTCTTCTTCTTCTTCTTCTTCTTCTTCTTCTTCTTCTTCTTCTTCTTCTTCTTCTTTTTCTTCTTCTTCTTCTTCTTCTTCTTCTTCTTCTTCTTCTTCTTCCACGAAAAGCACAAACGTCCTTTGGTCAAACACGATATCAATTCATAATCTAAAGAATGAGATATTACTGCATAACTAACTCCTAATCTCTTCAAAATCATATAAATAACTCAAAATATGCTTTCGACTAACTCATAATAATATCAGTATTTCGTAAATCTTTCAAACTCCCACTTCAATTAACTGCTAAAAATTGCAACATTGCTTTAATCTAAAAAACTAAAAAGCAAAAACTGCGATATCGCAATGTATCAACAACAACAAGAACGACAACAAGTAAAGGAACTCGGTGCGGATCCAATTCCAGCTCTGGCCTTCCTCTGATATATTATATCTGACAAAGTTTTATGTGTTGCATGTTGCAATTTTTCCCATTCATTCATTAGACTTATGTTTTCCTGCTGAAATACAACGTGGGCTGCAAATGGCTTGTTTTCACCACGGCAAAAGTATTTCTTCTTTCCAAACTATGTGAGCTTTTATTTTATGTGTTTCTTGTGCCTGATGATGTTCTGGATGGTCTTTTTTATATATATTATTATTATTTTATTTTATAAAGCTTTTGAGATTTAAAATACCTTTTTAAT
This sequence comes from Halocaridina rubra, assembly GCA_037179515.1. Lineage (NCBI taxonomy): Eukaryota > Metazoa > Arthropoda > Malacostraca > Decapoda > Atyidae > Halocaridina > Halocaridina rubra. Next base: position 9,396 of record JAXCGZ010020346.1, read on the forward strand.
AGTGTAACTGTATACCGTTAGGGATAACAGGGCATATCTTGCAAATTTTTTTTTTATTAGAGTTACACGAGTTACACCTTGACGGGCACCCCCCAGTCCTAATCGGGCCTGGGCACGAGGGAAGCATAAAGAAATGAGTAACAAAGAAGGGGGTATTGTGACTTGTCAGATGTAAAAGGATAATAAGATTTGTGTAACGAATATTCAAGAATATTCGGTGTTGATGTAGGCATAGAAAAAGAACCGTAATCGAAGGAAGACTTAACATCGAACTGTCCTAGACAGTCCTATACGAATTCAAAAGACCTTGAGCTGTAGTATCGCAACGGGAGGCTGATGCCATGGGCAAGCATTCTCTTGTCTGCTCTCGTGCCTGATCTCAAGATGCAATTGTTCACTCCACAAATGATTGGACACCCCATGTATTGTACTTGTTATTTGGTTTCCTAACATTTATTTATAATTCCGGTAATGTAAATATGAGTTCAGTTTATGAAGCCATTGGGGGAGCAAAGCAACTCCACTCAGTGCTGGTCCCAATAAATGCAGGTGAATGTGTCAGGAAAGTCTCTTGATCTGGAGGCATTCAGTTAAAACCCAGATCTTAGTGAGAAATGACTACGTCATATATATATATATATATATATATATATATATATATATATATATATATATATATATATATATATATATATATATATATATATATATATATATATATATATATATATATATATATATTGGTCACCGTGGTTCAAGAGGTAGCGTCCGCGACTCTGAGGCGTCAGGTCGAGGGTTCGCGCCCCGTCACGGTCTGAGGTTAGGAAGGGCATGCACTCAGGGTAACGATTACATCTGCCTAAACAAGTCCTTCGCAAGAGGGCAACAGTCCTAGTGCTTAGTAGAAAAGGGAGTCCGTGACATAAAACCGGAACATATATATATATATATATATATATATATATATATATATATATATATATATATATATATATATATATATATATATATATATATATATATATATATATATATATATATATATATATTTATCTATATATATATATATATATATATATATATGTATATATATATATATATATATATATATATATATATATATATATATATATATATATATATACATACACACACACACACACACACACACACACACACACACACACACACACACACACACACACACACACACACATATATATATATATATATATATATATATATATATATATATATATATATATATATATATATATATATATATATATATATATATATATATATATATATACACACACTGAAAAAGTCCCAAAAAGAAGTAGACATGAAAATCTGCGACCACGAAGCCACTCTGCCTTCATTCTTTGTCAATATATTTAACCCACAGGAAATACGTTGGATTATCTGGTCATTATAAACCATGTAGGGGACGCTAACGATGAGACAAATGGCCTTCATGGATTCGTTATTGCAAAATCGGTCTTCATTCATTCTCATAGAAATGAAGAACACTATACATTATCATCTCTTGGGGTGTGGCGCCTCGTTACCCAGGTGTCACCTTTCTCACAACGATGAGTCGTAATCCCCTCCCCAGGTGTTATGCCTTCAGGTGTTAGATATTAATTAATAATAATGCTCCTGAATTAATGAACATCCCTGATGAGAGTTTGGAGGGGAAGTCTGGAAGAGGAGATATAGGAGGAGGAGAACTATAAGGTGAGAATGCGAGTGGTGGGAGAAAAACTAAATAAAATAAGAGGAGAAAAACTTCTCTTCCCCATTGCCACGTAGAGATAGAAGAGCAAAGCGTAGTGGGTTCCCTCTTGTGGTAGAGTCTGCCAACTCAGCAGGCTCAGTGGGCATAGCATTGCGTGTTATTACTGTATTTTGAGGAGCCAGGGCTGCGATAGGGGCAAATATATCCTGACTGCCCCCCTCCGGATGCATATATAAATATAAATATATATATATATATATATATATATATATATATATATATATATATATATATATATATATATATATATATATATATATATATATATATATATATATATATATATATATATATACAACACACAAATTCACTCTACATATATTCAGAAGAAAGGACATCAGATTTTTTCAGAGCATGGGATCATAAACGAATGCATTTTACAAAAGCTTCAACTATGGCTAAAATAAATTTCTCAAACAAAATTGCCCGGAAATTCGCTTAGGCAGACACCTCGTCAATGATTCGTCGATGTTTTTGATGAACCAACAATGACCCATTCATTAAGGAATCATTCCCGCAATTCAATGAATGCTAAAAACAAAATTTCGGAGAATCTTCAACAACAAGCGATTACATCCAGTGTGTCTTAGTGAAAGTCAACATTGCATGTTGTGTCTTTATGTGATATTATTGACCTGACAGCATGAAACGTTTGCATGACAACTTTATTTTTTTTTTTATTACTGAGCTCGGTTGAGTCTAATGTAGAATGGAATCCGCTTATATATATTTGCTCGATCATTGTTAAGCTGTTTATGTTGCTTTATTTATTTCCAGGATATTTACGTATTTATGCGATTGCCTTTTCCATGCCCTCTATATTGTCCTATCATTCCGCGAGTACATAAGCCTCACTTATTTGTCATAACTAGAATTCCATTTATTGAATTCCAAATGTATCATGAATTTCGAAACAAAAATTAATTTACAACCAGTGTGCCTCACAATACGTGTTTCATTGTGTATTGCTGCTAGACAACTTTAAAATACTTTTTTTTTTTAGCATAATAGTCAAAAGATCCTCGTAGCTCAGCGGAACAGCACAGTCTCCTTACATAGAAATTCTCCTCAACGTAGTTCGTAAAGTTTCTCTCATTTGAAACCTCTTTCGGGACACACGTACAAAAGGGTGTTGGTATTCCTCTTTGGCCAGTAACAGTCAACAAAGCAAATAGTGTGCTTTCAGTACAAGCACATTATATGAGTTGAGTGAGTAGTCCAGCAATATTTTCCAAGGCTCAATCTTCAATAAATGCAGTATTTTCTCTCTGCAGTTTATAGTAATAATAATACTCATAATAATAATAATAATAATAATAATGATGATGATGATAATAATAATAATAATAATAATAATAATAATAATAATAATAATAATAATAATAATAATAATAATAATAATAATAATAATAATATTAATAATAATAATAATAATAATAATAATAATAATAATAATAATAATAATAATAATAATAATAATAATAATAATAAGAAGAAAGAAGAAGAAGAAGAAGAAGAATGAGTACAAGAAGAAGTGTGTGTGTGTGTGTGTGTGAGAGAGAGAGAGAGAGAGAGAGAGAGAGAGAGAGAGAGAGAGGAGAGAGAGAGAGAGAGAGAGAGAGAGAGAGAGAGAGAGAGAGAGAGAGAGAGAGAGAGAGAGAGAGAGAGAGAGAGAGAGAGAGAGAATGTAAAAGAAAGGATACTTTTCATGGACATATGAGATTTTGTTTCTTGTACTATGTGTTCTTGTTTTACAAATTTACTGGGTTACCGATTCTATGAAGTCCCTTCACAGTAATATTCACATGATCCAGCCTCTGGGGGCGCAAACTTGCTTAACTCGGTGCCGATCCCACACCTGGAACAATAGAGAAGTTTAATGTCAGATAAGGCATAAGGATGTAAATTCTTGACCTAGAACCAATATTAGCCTCCAAGAGTGTAGTATATGAATGCGATATCATGTGAAAAGAGGAAAATAGGAAAACCTACTGAAGAAAAGGATGAAGCTTGTGGAAAAAAACGGCAAAAAAATCACTGAACTCAATGTCCGACGACTAATTCTTCCAGCGAGACGTGGGCTTGAGAATGAAATGGAGAGTGTGGGCTTTTAGAGCAAGAAGCGTGGGATACAGACATGTGTGAAATTGGCTACACCTTTAAGCCTACTCTTAGGTGGGGGAGAGAGAAGGATACATCCTCATCATGGGAGGGGTCAGGGAAGCACGAGTCATACGGGTAATTTATAGCTCATGTGAAATATACGTAAGAAGAATTGTAGGTCTTATGCAATAAATTCTTCCCTGGGGGAGATATAAATCCGTCCTTGTAATTTCTGCTAATTTTAGGAAATGACACAAGGATTTTTTTTTTTTTTAGTGAAGGGGGAGAAGGGAAACTTAATTCATAATTGCTCATCTAAATAAGGTTTCAACATCCCACCCATCATCCTTGACATATAACAGAGGACCTCATAAGTCAAAACCATTTATTTTATATGTCGTTGTGCGTCATCTTTTCGATAATTTGCTTCTGTGTTGATGGTATCTATAAATTTGGTTAATACCAAATAATGTACCTTGTTGAAAGTACATTATTAAAGAATCATCTCAAATAACTTATTTTTTTTCTGAGGACTGCGTTTGCATTGAGGGCCTTTTGTGAATGAGGGAGTTCTTGGCATTCTCTTTAATACATTTTTCGTTGAAATATATAGCATATCATCTTGTAGTCTGGAGTATAATACTAAGCTGTAACTTTTTACTAATCGAAACATTTTGCTAGGAATATATAAACAATAAACAAATAACACAAATAATTTATTACATTAATGTATTGCTAAAGCAATAGGGAAGCTATAATTTCCTCAATAAGGGGAGTGGAAGCCTCGTGCGCTTCTCGCAGCCTGCAGGTTTGAGGGATATGATTGGAGTCGTTCAGTGAGATCAAAGTTGAACTCTAAGATCTCCAAACACATCTTGTTATCGCAAAGTTGTCTTTTGAATACCGACCGTAGTCAAAATCTTGGATCATCTTAGCCCCAACTCTGTCCTGTAAGTATCCATACCATTCAGTTCGATCGAAAAATATCAATCCCAGTGTATTTTGTCAGGTTTGGCAATGATGGTTTTTGCTTTCTTGAGATAAATTTTTCTGGTGCACCGGAGCCAATTGTCTATAATTCAACGTTCACTTCGGCCAGTGTGTTGGCGATGCACATGTTGGTAGCCTAATTAAGGTACCTCTAGCTTTCATGACCCTTGTGATGGGCATTTGCCTGGATACTGTCAACAACACGGATAGTTTTACTGGCCTCAACTTCGGAAGCCATGGTGGCAAGCAAGTTAGTAAACTGTTTCTGAAAAACATTGAAGACAGAATAAAACAAAATAATATACAATGTATGAGATTCTTCTTTGTCCCCTAGCAAAAAGATATGTACTCTCTTTATATTGTATATATGTACTGTATATATAATTCCATACTATCGTTACATGGGGAGTATGTGTAGTGGCTCTCCGTTTGGTAAATATATTATAACATACGCGCATTAATTGTATTTCAATAATTAAAGTTCAGTAGTGACTGTAGATAAGATGTTATCTGTATATCTGTATAGTTGATTTGAGTCTCTCTCTCTCTCTCTCTCTCTCTCTCTCTCTCTCTCTCTCTCTTCTCTCTCTCTCTCTCTCTCTCTCTCTCTCTCTCCTCTCTCTCTCTCTCTCTCTCTCTCTCTCTCTCTCTCTCTCTCTCTCTCTCTCTCTCCACTGC
>JAXCGZ010020347.1:0-14934 GCA_037179515.1 Halocaridina rubra
AGAGCGTCTCCTCGTGGGGCTTCGTGACGTCATCTGTAGGAGACATTCTCAGAGCAGTAATTGGTTCTGATTTCATTTTAATTTTTATCTTAGTGGTGGTCCCTGGCAGGCAATTATAGCAGAGATGCAAGGGAGAGACAGTATTTTTAGGTGCAACAAGTGGAAGCAAATAAAATAAAACGAGAATACTAATGAAAAGTTAGGTTACTGGTTCTGTGTTTCTTTTTAATTTTCTTGGCCCGTTGCAGGCAGAAAAATAGGAGCAGCCTTTATATTGGGGCTATACTTCTACACGTACAAGAAGAGTAAATAAACACTATAGAATTAGCTATAAGCTAAAATACAAATTGCAAATAATCATAATCTGCGAAAGTCAAGAAGTGGGAATTATTTTATTAGTTAGAAAATAACAGTTATGTTAGAGGGAATTAATTTTTTTAGTTAGAAAATAACAGTTATGTTACTAATTTAATTAATAAGGCATCTAACAGCCTCTGTTGACATTGAGCGAAACACTCTGTCACACTTACATCCTACAAAGAAGTTTTCTTACGTAGCTTCAAACTATGACCTCTAGTTCTAGAGCCAGCCATATCAAAATATCGATCCCTATCCACTCTATCATAACCATGAAGGAATTTAAAGACTGTCACTATATCCCCCCTCACTCTTCTAGCTTCGAGTGATGGTAAGTCTAATTCCCTCAGCCTCTCATCATAATTGAGATTGCGTATTTCTGGCACCAGTTTCGTGGCATGTCTTTGAACTTTTTCAAACTTAGCTATGTGCTTTTTCAAGTGCGGATTCCAAAAGGGGGCTGCATATTCGAGTTTTGGCCTCACATAGGTTACATAAATATTTCTGAACATTTCCTTGTCCATGTGCCTGAAGGCTACCCTTACATTTGATAAGAATGCATATGCTGCCCTTACTATGCCATTTATATGTATTTCTGGAGACAAATCTGCCAGTATGTTTACTCCTAGATCTCTCTCATTTTCTGTCTCTTGAAGTTGTACTCCAGCCACCGAGTAGTCAAGCTTGGGCCTTCTTGCACTTGTACCCATTCTCATTACCTTACATTTTGAAGTATTGAATTTCATTAGCCACTTTTCTGACCACTCATGCAGATTATTTAGATCCTCCTGAAGTTCTCTACCATTGTTCTCGTTTTTTACTTTCTTCACAATCTTTGCATCATCTGCAAACATATTCATGAATGAATTTACAGACTCTGGTAGGTCTTTACATATATAAGGAACAAAAGTGGCCCTAAAACTGAATCCTGTGGAACTCCACTACTAACTCTTCTCCATTCAGACACTGAGTGTCTTACTCTAACCCTCTGTTCCCTTCCTTCTAAGTAAGTTTTTATCCATTCTAAAATATTTCCACCTATTCTAGTCATTGATTGCAGCTTCCTAATAAGTCTCCCATGTGGAACAGTGTCAAGCGCTTTCTGGAAGTCTAGGAATATGCAATCTGCCCAGCCCTCTCTTTCCTGTAAGATTCGGCTCACCTCATCATAAAATTCTAATAAGTTTGTTACTGTTGATCTACCTTCTCTGAAGCCATGTTGCCTCACTGACAAAAAGTTGAAGGATTCCAAGTGAAGAGAGATATGCTTCCTTAGTAGTTTCTCCATAACTTTGCAAACTATGCTGGTCAAGGAAACTGGTCTATAGTTCAGAGCCGTATCCCTCCTTCCCTTTTTGAAGATAGGTATCAAAATTGCTTGTTTCCAGCATCTTGGAATCTCCCCTGACTCCAGTGACTATTTAAATATGATACTTATTGCCACTGATATTGAGTTTGCGCATTTTTTAAGCACATGAGGGGATATGTCATCAGGACCTGTAGCTTTATGAACATCTAAATCCATCAGTGCTTTGCATACCTCTGTGGCTGTAAGGTTGATGTTCTCTAATACCGGCCCTTGAGCTTCTATCACTGCAATCTGAGGGGGTGGGGTATTTTCTACTGTAAATACTGACTGAAACCCCTTCTTCAATTCTTTGCAGATCTCTTCATCTATCTCAGTGATGCTTCCATCCGCTCTCTTTAGCCTTAAAACCTGCTCTTTTACCTTCAGTTTTCCTCTGATAAAGCTGTGGAAAAGCTTGGGATTTTCTTTAGCCTTCCTGGTGATGTTCCTGTCACAGTCTCTCTCTGCCTCTCTCCTTTTACTTAGGTAGTCATTTCTTGCTCTTTTGTAGGTTTGCCAGGCATTTATGTTTTTTCTCCTCCTATACCTTTTCCAGCATTTGTCTTTCCACTCCTTAGCTCTTTTACACCCATTATCGAACCATTTCTCTCTGGCATGAATTACACCTACTTTGGTGACAGGTATGCAGCAATCTACTATCTTCCCATATTTCTCACAAAAGATGTCATACATTTCTTGTACAGATTTGTTGTAAAATAAGGTTCTCCAGTAAAGAACTGCAAAAAGCTCATTCATTTTGATGTAATCTCCTTTCGGATAGTTCCTCCTCATGTCCTCAGTGCCTCTACTCTCAGGAAGAATATCTTCAATGATATATTCCAGCAACAACACACAGTGGTCACTCTTTCCAATCGGTGGTACATACTCAATTTTTTCAATATCCAACACATTATCTGTGAACACTAGATCAAGTAGTGATGGCTCATCCCCACCCCTGGCCCTTGTTGGTTCCATTACATGTTGGTGTAGGAAATTCCCTTGTACGCAATCTAGGAATCTTGCCCCGAATGAGTCCTCACCACTGTGTGGGTCAAGATTTATCCAATCTATCTCTTTATGACTAAAGTCTCCCATAATCAAAATCCTACATTTTTTTCCCGTGCTATGTTAACAACTGAGTTTATGACTTCAATAGTACCTATATGACTTGCCTCATAAACTTCAAGCCTATTTTGGTTCCCTGGTAGGTTGTATACAACAGTTATTATAATGCTCTCTGACCCAGGATTTATGCGAGCAACAAGAAATTCCTTGAACTCACTTTCTATAGCCAAGTTTATTTCTTCAACTTGAATCCTTTCACTTATGAGCAGTGCCATCCCTCCACCAGTCCTCTCAGATCTTTCAACCCTTAGTATTCTGAAGCCCTTAGGAAAAACTGTGACACTGTTTATGTCCTCACTCAACTTAGTCTCTGTAATTGCTACTATATCTGCCTTACTGTTGTGAATCCTATCTTTTAATTCTACTGCCTTACCAGCTAATCCCTCAGCATTTGTGTATAACAATCTTAATGAGGCCCCATCCCCTAATCTTCTGTCATTATCTTCTTTATCTCCCCTTTGTCTGGAAGAACTCTGTAATGAAAATCTCCTTCTCTTCTTCATTTCTTTCATCATTTAACCTTCTTGCCTCTTGCAACAAGTTTTTGATCTTTCCCATCCCTTCCTGTGTTCTGTATCATCTAATGAACACTTCTTTGAATTCTTGAAGGTCTTTTAGACTTTTTTTTTTCTCAACAATATTTCCCTACATGTTTCCCTTCTCTCAAAGGTTACTTTTGTTGGTCTCGGCTTTCCTTCCCTCGAATATTTACCTAGTTGGTGTATGTTTACAATATCCTCAGGACCACATACTACTCCAAGCTTTCTTATCAGGTCTACAACCCTAGCTTTATTTTCTTCAAGTCTCCTCTGCCATGTTGGCTCCTGGGATTCGCTTATGCCTGAGATTACCACTGTCTTCTCCTTATCAAGTGCCTGTCTGATGAGTGGGTTTGCCCTTTCCATCACAACGTCTTTCATTTTTTCGATTACTGTCTCTTTATAGTCAACTGTTTGTATGTTTTCCAGTGCCACCACCTTTACAGCCTCTTTTACTGCCACATTCCCCTTTAGTGCATCAGCAAAGGAAGTTTTCATGGCATCATTTTCCATATTCAGCTCCTGGAACTCTTTTCTGAACTGTTCAATGTTTTCCTTAATCTGGACATTCCAAGCAGCAATCTTGAATCCTATACATCCAGTAGTCACCGCCACCACATGCAACCAACCGACAACAACAACCACAACACCAGTCCTCATTGGGAATCTCCCGCGCCATTGTACTTAACCAAAATGTATTGTACCTAACATACAGTATACTATTTACATATCTACACATTTTTCCCCCTTCAAAGCAAAATTAAATCTGTCTTCTCTCCTTCAAGGCTAACAAGAAAAAAGGAAAGAAAGAAAAAAACACAAAATGTAAACTGATTACAAATCAAGCCAGAATGTCGGCTTACTATACCTTCCTGACCTAGTAAGAACATACTGGGGATCCCCATTATTCTCCCTCTCCTGCCTCATCCCTTCCTCTATGACTAAGGGATCACTCTCCTGGGCAGGTGTAGGAAGTGGTGATTGCTCTGACATCCCCACAGGTGTGGCAAGTCTACTATATCTGTCAGAGCTAGTATCAAACCCATAGGTAAAGACTTGATGTGCCTTCTGTTTCTTACTATGTAAGATCTATTCCCAACTTGTGACCCTACCTTATTGGAATTTCTTTCTCATTTATTTACTCCATCAGACTTTAGGAGAACTGGTGGTTCCACTCCTACTAGAAGCAATGCCCTGGCTCTATGATGTCTGTCATAACTATTGCCGATGCAGCTTTCATTCTAGCATCACTTTCACCCACTTTCTGCAAATCTGGCCTTCGGAGAATCAACTTGGACTTGATCATAGGTAGCCTTGTCCAAATCTGCCTTCTCATCAACAATTGAGCTAGAGAACATCCTGTAGCATCCAGTGGAAAAGCCCTGAATGTCATCAATGCCAAAAACACATCATCTTGGGATACTAGTCTCTTGGCAGTCTGAACTACCCTCTTGGCACATCTATTCTTTTAGGGGAAGTAAGGGTTTAAAGTACAAAGCTGAAACCCATAATCTAATGCAAAGTGCCAGAAAGCTGTGGACCCAAACTGCGGCCCATTGTCCAACATCATTACCTCCAGGACACCAAACTTTGCAAACATATTTTTCAGCTTCCCTATAACAAATGATGATGTAGAGTCATTTAAATATACTATCTCAATCCATCTACTTTAATAGTCTACTACTATTAAATACTCCTTCCCTATGTAAGAAAGAAAATCAGCTCCTATTTTCAACCAGGGCCTTTCGGGCAACTCCATCAGCCTGAGAGGTTCTGCCCTTTGTTGTTGACTATTCCATAGACAAAATGAGTAATTATCAATCCACCATTTCAAATTTGAACCCAGATTAGGTCACCATTCTGAATCCTGAGCTCTTTTCCTACATTTATTCAGACATAAATGTCGCTCTGAGTGAATTCTCTGCAACATTTCCTTATGCAGAGATTCTGGAATGACTATCCTATCATTGTGCAGCAACAAACCTCCCTCCACCACACTTAGATAACTCCTGGCCACCCAGTACTTACACAAACCTGCATCATTACCGGCAGACTCCGGCCAACCCTCTAATACAAAGCTGATTACTAAACGCAAGTCCTGGTCCTTGGCTTGTTCTTCCTTTATCCTCTGTAACTGGTTGCTTGTCACTGGAATATTACCTTCTATGCCACCTACAAAATTTTCCACTTCTGCTTCTGAGGAAACTATTCTCACCCAGAGCCCTTGACAAGGCATCTACCACTGACATTAGTTTTCCTGGCATATACTCAGCCACCAATGAAAATCTTGTCAATTTCATTAACATCTGTTGGCATCTAACTGGCGCCAAATGCAAGTCCTTGGCATTTAAATGTGGTATTAATGTATTATGGTCAACCTCCAAAGTAAAAGAGACTCCTATGAGAAACTGCTGAAACCTTTCACATGCCCACATGACTGTGAGGCACTCTTTCACAATTTGTGCCCACTTTTGTTCTGTATCGGACAGCAGTCTTGAACAAAATGCTACAGGCTTCCATGCATTATTATATCTTTGCATTAACACTGCTCCTAATCCGTATGAACTAGCATCTGCAGAAACCTTGATAGGTTTACTGAAATAAAAATAACAAAGAACCGGAGCCAAAGTCAAAATTTTCTTCAAGGACTGAAAAGCCTTTTCTTGGTCTTGTTCCCAAACCCAGGCATTCTTTGTAGACAACAGGAGGGTAAGCAGTTGAATTATGTCTTGTAACCTTGGCAGGAACATAGCCCAAAATTGACCATACCTAATAGTCTTCTTAACTCTTGTACATTGCCTTTATCTTCTCTGGATTTATTCTGATTCCTTCCACACTAATGATGTGCCCCAGAAATTGTATTTGATTTGCTTAAACAGACACTTCTCTTCATTCAGTTTCAATCCTGACCTCTTGATTACATCTAGAATATTTCTTAAATTTATATCATGCTCCTCTTCTGAACCTCTAAATACCATTATGTCATCCAAAAAGCATCCCTCTCCCGGTAACCCGGGAGAGGAAAATCTTGTCAATTTCATTAGCATCTGTTGGCATCTAACTGGCGCCAAATGCAAGTCCTTGGCATTTAATAGTGGTATTAATGTTTTATGGTCAGCCTCCAAAGTAACAGAGACTCCTATGAGAAACTGCTGAAACCTTTCACTTGCCCACATGACTGTGAGGCACTCTTTCACAATTTGTGACCACTTTTGTTCTGTATCGGACAGCAATCTTGAACAAAATGCTACTGGCTTCCATGCATTATTATATCTCTGCATTAACACTCCTCCTAATCCGTATGAACTAGCATCTGCAGAAACCTTGATAGGGGTACTGAAATAAAAATAACATAGAAACGGAACCAAAGTCAAAATTTTCTTCAAGGCCTGAAAAACCTTCTCTTGGTCTTGTTCTTAAACCCAGGCATTCTTTGTAGACAACAGGAAGGTAAGCAGTTGAATTATGTCTTGTAACCTTGGCAGGAACCTAGCCAAAAATTGACCATACCTAATAGTCTTCTTAACTCTTGTACATTGCCTTTACCTTCTCTGGATTTATTCTGATTCCTTCCGCACTAATGATGTGCCCCAGAAATTGTATTTGATTTTCTTAAACAGACACTTCTCTTCATTTAGTTTCAATCCTGACCTCTTGCTTACATCTAGAATATTTCTTAAATTTTTATCATGTTCCTCTTCTGAACCTCTAAATACCATTATGTCATCCAAAAAGCATTCATCTCCCAGTAACTCGTCTAACTATTCTGTCATTTTCTCCTGGAATATCTCTGGGATGCCACAAATACCCATCGGTATCCTCTTAAATCTGTACCTACCTATGGGGGTCATAAACGTAGTGAAACTCTCTGGATACCTCATCAAACGGTATCTGGTAAAACCCTGATTTTGCATCTAATTTAGAAATATAAATAGCCCCTTTGACTTTACTAGCAACATCATCAAATGTGGAAATTTCAAAACTCGTTCTCTTCAAATACAAATAAAGATCCACACATAGTCTAACCTCCAAAGTAACTGCCTTAGCTTTCACCATTGGCACCATGGGACTGACCCATTGTGTAGGGTGGGTTACCTTCTCAATGACATCAGACTTCTCAAGATTGCTTAAATTCTCTTTAACAGCAGATACCAACGGCATAGCCACTGACCAAGCACACCTTACTCTGAATAGGACAGCCTCCTGTCTTAACTCACTGGCTCGGTCTTCCACCTCCCAATGCCAAAAAGATATTTTTCCACCTAGATACTGCCCATAAAAACTATGATTTGGAACTCCAATGCTGCACTGCTAGTGAGCAAATTGTCTGATTTGCTCTTTGGGCTCAACACGTATATTCTGTCATACAACTTCTTACCCTTATATCTACTAGGGTACAAAACACCCTTATAATGCCCACTTGACCTGCAGAAGAGAACAATTTGTTGTTTGTTTTATTAAAAACTACAAGTCTCAAAATGGCTCTTACTCACTGATAGGTGCTTGTGACAGAGTGTTTCGCTCAATGTCAACAGAGGCTGTTAGATGCCTTATTAATTAAATTAGTAACATAACTGTTATTTTCTAACTAAAAAAATTAAAATAATTCCCTTTAATATAACTGTTATTTTCTAACTAAAAAAATTAATTCACACTTCTTGACTTTCGCAGATGATTATTTGCAATTTGTATTTTTGCTTATAGCTAATTTTAAATAGCTTAGTTACTCTTCTTGTACGTGTAGAAGTATAGCCCCAATATAAAGGCTGCTCCTATTTTTCTGTCTGCAACGGGCCAAGAAAATTAAGAAACACAGAACCAGTAACCTAACTTTTCATTAGTATTCTCGTTTTATTTTATTTGCTTCCACTTGTTGCACCTAAAAATACTGTCTCTCCCTTGCATCTCTGCTATAATTGCCTGCCAGGGACCACCACTAAAATAATCCTTAAAATGAAATCAGAGCCAATTACTGCTCTAGGAATGTCTCCTACAGATGACGTCACGAAGCACCACGAGGAGACGCTCTCTTTTGGCGCCGAGACTGCCCAGAGGCAACATCTCGCCTGGGTGGTCTAAGTTTATTTTCAATATTTTACGTGGCATCTTCACAGGAATTCATCTAGCACAACAAGGAATTCATCTAGCACAACAAGTGCCCTGTATTCTACTCTGCCTGTGTGACAGAGGTAATCATCGAGTTGAGGCCAAAGTCTTGGCATACGTCCGTGGTGCCGGGAAACGAACTCATACTCACCTCCTCCGGGATTCGAGGCAGCATTTCATAAAATTTAATTTGAGAAATTTAATTCAATTCTTTTAATGTCATTGCATTTCCAAAATTAAAAGAAAGTTGAATTCTGAGTTTCATTTAACCGACTAATGGTAATAAACATGGGGTGTTCAAGTACAAATATCTGTCCTGTCTGTTTGTGAGCTCTTAACCGAGCTCGGTACTTTGAGTCCCCTTAGTAAAACAGAATCTTAACACTCTAGCAGCATCATTAAAACAAACCCCCACATTAATTGGCGCCCGAACAGGGACCCGAACAGACAGACTGATTTTATAAATTTATTTTTATTTTGCTTTTTAAGATTGCACATGAAACCCGATTACCATTGGCTCGATTATTGAAATGAATGAATCTTAAGCTGCACACGAAAATTTTCGCGCTAGAAACGTTGCGGATAAGAAATTTTTCTTTGTTTTCAATATTAATTATGGTAACTAATATTTTCTTGTTTCCCATGTGGTAAACAATATTTCAGGAAATCTACATGAGATTATGTGGTAACAGACTTTAGAAATTTTGCATGACGAGAAGACGTGTTATATAAAATTTCATTTATTTGCGTGATAAGATTGAGTTTTAAAGCATTCGTGCTTTATATATCCGTTAAAGGGTGATACTTGTTAGGAATTGTTTATATTTCCTTAGGATTTAGGAATTGGGAGAAAGCATATTAAGTATTTTTGCTTATAATTGTGTTTTATATTCAAGCATTGACTGCTTATAGATTGGAAGAAAAACTTTGGTGTCATTTATCGAGCCTAGGCTAAGCCTTTCATGTGTTTGAGTTGTCACATGAAAATAAATTTTCTCATTACTAGTAGAAATGTGTAATCTGGCTGCCTAGTAAGCTGTTAGCTTATCGTTGGTGTATTTTGCATAGGATCTGTGCCCTTTTGGTAACACTCCAGAATTTTACTTACGACATTTTATTTGCGAGTACTGCCATATACGCGCTCATACGCAGGCACGACCGCGATACTGTACTTGTTCGTATTACTTACGACATTTTATTTGTGGGTACTGCCATATACGCGCTCATACGCAGGCACGACCACTATACTGTACTTGATTGTACTCTCAGGCACTGGGTGCTAGTCGGTAAAATTCGTTGTTACTCATTCCTTTCATTTGCACCATAACTGCAGGTACTGCCACGTATTGCTGTTAAGCAGGCACGACTGCTATTCTGTATTACCAGTGTTTCATGCACTGTTTTGCAACATATTGTTGCTGTTGCACTTGATTGTGTTGCTCATTCCTTTCATTTGCACAATAACCGCAGGTACTGCCACGTATTGCTGTTAAGCAGGCACGACTGCCATTCTGTATTACCAGTGTTTCATACACTGTTTTGCAACATTTTGTTGCTGTTGCACTTGATTGTGTTGCTCATTCCTTTCATTTGCACAATAACTGCAGGTACTGCCACGTATTGCTGTTAAGCAGGCACGACTGCCATTCTGAATTACCAGTGTTTCATACACTGTTTTGCAACATATTGTTGCTGTTGCACTTGATTGTGTTGCTCATTCCTTTCATTTGCACAATAACCGCAGGTACTGCCACATATTGCTGTTAAGCAGGCACGACTGCCATTCTGTATTACCAGTGTTTCATGCACTGTTTTGCAACATTTTGCTGCTGTTGCACTTGATTGAATTTTGAGTCACTTATGGTGAGATTTTGAGATCACTTTTACGTTTAAGTTTAAACTGTGGTGTTGAATCTTTTTTTTTTTCTCTCCTTGGTGTTGTGTGGTTCTTTCATTTTTTTTCTACTACTGTACTGTAGAGATTTGTTTTTTTTTTGTGGTTGTTTTGGCACTTCGTTATTGACTGTTTAGGAAACAAACATGGAAACCATCAAAACATTCGATGAGGAGCGTTACCTAGACATACTGATTGCTAGGGGTGAGAGATATGGGTTTTCCCCAAGACAGGAGCTCTTCGAATGGGCTTATGAGAAGATGGTTGAACGCCGAGATAAGCTGGAGGCACAAGCACGTGAGGAGGCACAAGCAAAACGTGAGGAGGCACAAGCACGTGAGGAGGCACAAGCAAAACGTGAGGAGGCACAAGCACAACGTGAGGAGGCACAAGCACAACGTGAGGAGGCACAAGCACAACATAAACATGAGCTTGTGCTTGCTCGGCTTCGAGCGGGAATCCCAGACAGTAGTCCTTTATCCGGAAATAGAGATTACAGGAACGGGAAGCACAAGAGCCCCTCGCAGAACCTCAATCGTCCAGCTCATCCTCCTCACACTCCTAAGCCTTATTACGGCCATGCACCCACACTCAAGAAGGATGACCCGGTAAGACCTAAGCCTCAGCAGTTCAGAGGCAAAGGCCATTGCTCTGCTCCACCTTCCCAGGGTTTTCAGCCAAACTCTAAGAGCCACCACGCTCCCTCACACAGCGGCAGCCCACATAGCCGTCTGGCCACTCACTCAGCCCATGTTGTGGAAACAGGGCCAGAAAGGGCCAATGAGGATAACGCCAAGGAACCACCACACAAACTTGCCAATGTGGAATTCATCGAACATGATGATCTGGAAATGATCCCAAAATGCCTAGAAACCATAAATGGTGTGGAAGCTGAGATAGCCCTTGACACAGGGGCCAATGGCATACTTGTTGATGAGAAAATTGTCAGGGATGAAGATTTTACCAGCAAAGTCGTTCATGTGCGGGTTACTGAAGGAACACCCCAAATACGACGCTGCTGTGTCATTAACCTGGATTGCAAATACTACAAGGGAAAAGCCCCAGCTGTGGCAATGATTGAGCTTATGTACCCTGTCTTGATGGGTCGTGCACTGAACCTAGTTCCTACTTTCCAGGCCGACCTCTACCATAAGGACATTTCTCGTTATAACTTCCCTCAGGGGAAGTCACATGAAGCCATTTCAGCAGCAACTCTTGGCATCGATGCCAAGAATATGGACGATTCTCCGACTGACTCCATTGAGTCTGCCGCAGTTAGTAAACGTAATGTGGAACGCAGAGAGTTTCCCCCTCCTTTACCAGATGATGCACCTCTAGAGCCATTGAAGTCCCGTCCAGACTTTGCCAAATTGCAGCAAGACTGCCCCAGCCTCAAGCGCTGGATGCAGCAGGCCACCGAGGGAAGGACCTTCACAGTGAGAGGAGGAGGCCAGATCACTTATGCCCTTGAAGATGGAGTACTTCGTAGGCATGTGACTAAAGGTGGCCACACCTTTAAACAGTTGGTGGTGCCCGCTTCGTTGCGCCGCCAGGCTATGTATGTGGCACACCATTTACCTCTGAGTGGACACAGAGGCAAAGCAAAAACTCGGCATGTCCTTCAGAAGGCTTTTGCATGGCCAAACATGTACACCGAGGTAGACAGATATGTAGGCTCCTGCCCTGTCTGTCAATGCACCTCAACGGCACCAGTACCGAAAGTTCCCATGGAGATAACTAAGCTCTCAATGGAGCCAATTTCCAATGTCGCTGTTGACATACTAGGTCCTATTAATCCAACTTTGTCCACGGGGAAACAATTCCTCCTGGTATATGCTGACCTGGCAACAAGGTACCCAGATGCAGTGCCACTGTCTTCTATCACAACTGAAGCAGTCGCTCAAGCCCTATTTGAAATGTGCTCCAGGGTTGGCTTTCCTGAGCAGGTCACTTCTGACAATGGAAGTCAGTTTACAAGTAGGCACTTTGAGGCTTTCTGCAACCTTTTAGAAAACAAGCACATTCGTACGAGTGTCTATCATGCCCAATCAAATGGAGCATGCGAACGCTATAACGGGACATTGAAGCGATGTTTGCGCAAGCTAGTGATAGATATGCCTAGGCAGTGGGACACGTACGTCCCTGCTGCACTTTTCTCCTTCAGAGACACGCCCCACGACACTACTGGATACTCGCCTTTCGAGATGATTTATGGTCGTAAGGTCAGAGGCCCAGTAGAATTCTTGGCAGAATGTTGGGATTCACCTACCATCGAAGATGACGATAGGGACGTTCATGAGTATATTTTGAAGTTTTCGTCTCACCTCAAAAAGGCTTGGAAAACTGCACAATTAGCCATTAAGGGTCACCAGCAGACTGCCAAGCTCCTCTTTGACAAGCGTGCGCGGCGTCGTGCCCTGACACCCGGAGATCGAGCTCTGTTACTTCTTCCAACAGATACCCGCAAGCTAATGCTGCGCTGGAAAGGACCGTACACTGTGGTACACCGGGTGACCCCTGACCATTATGTGCTAAATGTTAATGGCATTAACCGGAAATACCACATTAACCAGCTGAAGCTTTATTGTGAGGACCCGGAGGCCCACAGGGATCCTGCGCTGGCGCTCCCAGCAACCCCTATTGATGCCTCAAGCATCAACAGAACCTCCGAGGCTGCAGCAACACAGGTGCTCCATTATAGCCACCCCTTACTTCCTATATTGGAATACTCCACCCTTGCAGTGGAGACAGACTTACGGGAATGGAGTTTTTCTGAAGAAGCCCCTCTGGCTGCAGCCACCGCTCTTGCAATTGAAGACATAAGCTTAGCTTTTGATGATGGTAAGGCTCCTGCCATTCCCACACACCGAAAAGAAAGTGTGAGTAATTGTATTATTAACTCCAGACTGCAACCGAGTCAACGGTGTGGGGGTTTTAATTTTTAAATGATGATGCTAGAGTGTTAAGATTCTGTTTTACTAAGGGGACTCAAAGTACCGAGCTCGGTTAAGAGCTCACAAACAGACAGGACAGATATTTGTACTTGCACACCCTATCTTCAATACCCTTGGTCGGTTAAATGAAACTCAGAATTCAACTTTCTTTTAATTTTGGAAATGCAATGACATTAAAAGAATTGAATTAAATTTCTCAAATTAAACTTTATGAAATGCTGCCTCGAATCCCGGAGGAGGTGAGTATGAGTTCGTTTCCCGGCACCACGGACGTATGCCAAGACTTTGGCCTCAACTCGATGATTACCTCTGTCACACAGGCAGAGTAGAATACAGGACACTGCAATTTCAGAAACAGAAATGACACAGTTTATAATGGGAAACTGAAAGCATGAGCACACATATAATGAGTTTCCAATGTCATTCTACTGGATGTATATATATAGGTTATTCACGGCTAACCAGAAATATTTATGAATATATATAGGTTATTCACAGCTAACCAGAAATATTTATGAATATATATAGGTTATTCACAGCTAACCAGAAATATTTATGCTACCATAATAGCATACAAAACATTAATTCTTTACTGGTTTTAAAGAAAATAATATATTCACAAAAAATGAAGAATAAGCAAGACAAATACAGTACTGTATGTATTCCTTAAATTGTGGGCAACCACAAAAGTTGCAATGCTTATTCCGGATATGAAATTAATATGGTAAAACACTCTATTTAGGGTAAAGGAAGAATCTACGAGATAAATACAGCATTCATTCACTTTTAGTTATCAAGAACTTTGCAATAAAAAAAAAGGGGTGCAAAACCACCTTTTGAGGTATTTGCAACTTATAACTCAAAACACTTTATCCCCAACATATGAAGAATTAGCAAGATAAATACGGTATGCATTCATTAAAATGTGGTTAACAAGAAATATTTGCATAGCCAACTGGGAAAAATTACCTTTTGAATATTTGCAATTTGGCTTTTTGGCAAATAGCTTTACTGACGAGTTTTTGAAGTAAAAAAAAACCACTTTATTTACGATGATAGAAAGGGGTGAAATGAAATTAGAATTTATTAGGAAGAGAGATAGATTTTTACGGGCTCATAACTAGTCTTCAGAGGATGAGATTTTCGTTTATCACATTCAGTGAAAAGAAACTTCTCAGCACTATATACCAGCTGTAATTTACAGGTTAAGGAATTAACTTTGGCATGTGAGATTCCAGTGTGGTAATCTACAAAATTTCGTGTGACTTGGAATGGAATCTGAGAATAGAAATCCATAAGATTTATCCAGTAACGAATGTAACTAATTCTCGAAAATAAACCAATTTGCTTGACCCACGAGCTTTACCATACACTATCCCTCACCTTGTTGTGCCAGATGAATTCCTTGTTGTGCTAGATGAATTCCTGTGAAGATGCCACGTAAAATGATTTTAAATAAACTTGGACCACCCAGGCGACATGTTGCCTCTGGGCAGTCTTGGCGCAAAAGGAGAGCGTCTCCTCGTGGGGCTTCGTGACGTCATCTGTAGGAGACATTCTCAGAGCAGTAATTGGTTCTGATTTCATTTTAATTTTTATCTTAGTGGTGGT
>JAXCGZ010020348.1:0-14915 GCA_037179515.1 Halocaridina rubra
ACTGGATGAACTCAGGAACTAAACTATAATCAATATAATCAACAACCTTTTGATATTTTTTTTTTAATTTTTTAACCTCAGAGATAAAAAGAGAAGACTTTTTTGATCATTTTATATACGAATTTTAATTCTATACTATAAACTGTCCATTTCGGTACAGTAGATACATTTAAACCCAGGAGATGATGATGATGCATATCGAACTGTCTATTATTTTTACAATAACCACTGCCATCAAAGTAAAAATGGAAATTATTGTAAACTGAATAATGCGAATCATCATATTAAAAAGATTGAGAGACTGGCAACATCTCACAGAAACAACAGAAAAGTTTATTACTCAACAAAAAGACCAAGATGGCCAAAAGATTAGATACAGACTTTTCAGCGAGTGAGTATCGCATACTCTTTAATTTGTATTATTAAGATATCCAGTAAATTTACTAAGAAATCACTATTAAACACCCAAACACCTATTTAAAATACATCATCATGTAAGACCTCATACATACAGTTAATGTACTTTTTATACATGTGTACTAAACTGAAAGGTGTGGAAACATAATACTATTATTCCAAATAAAAACTAAAATACCTAACAGAATTCAATAACATACTCAGGATAATATTCCTCTCTATCATATTTAACAAACACTGTTGGGGATTCAACATCATCAACTGTAGTGTCGTACAAGGCATTAACACTGGGATTACATGGAGGTCGTGTCATCGTGGGGTTTCCTTTCACAATCGAGCCGATTATAACATGCGCTAAAAACACAGTGACGCGACCATACTTATTTGGCACACAATGATGACGTGCAGTGGCCGCACTGTAAAAAGAATATAGCACATTACGTATTTTTCAACTCAATTCTAATCTAAGGCAGAAGCATGCCAATTTTTATGTTCTCACCCATATTCCTTCCCTGGAAGAGACTATATATGCATCATAAATCTGACCTACCAATAATATACTGGATACAAGCATACCTGTTTGAAAAGTATGTTCCTTGTCCATAACTTTGCTCGTGGCTTATTCCTTGTCTCCAATCAAAGTTCTCCTTGCAAACAGTGTCAATATTTTTAGGGTCAGTACCATGAAAGAGTTTTTGCAAGTTCATCTGAAAGTCATCATACCTGGGTGATAGAAAATGTTGAGTTCATTCTTTAGTGGAAGAGATGTGATTCTCAAAGAGTTGAAACTACATATCTAAAGGAGTATTACTTTCTCTTAATTCATTTGGAAAAGGGTGCAGTAAGTTTTGATAAGCTACAGCAAAGAAGTGTATAGAGCACAATAAATAAGAATATAAAAATAAGAGATAGGTAAACGATATAATTAAAGACAAAAGCATCTAACCTCTGAGAAAGGGATAACTTCTTGTACTGGAAGAGGCGCCAAAGATAAGGATTCTGCAGTCTTTGAATCATTTGTATACATGCTGTAGGCAAAGTAAGACGTAAACGACTTGAAACTTCTTGATACTCAGAGCTACTATGATCTAATGGGACTAGTAAGTGAGTCTGATTATCTTGCACTGTATTCCAGTGAGCAGGAATAGCACCGCATGAGTCATACTTTGATGTCTGCTTATTATGATAAGCAAGACGTGATGGACGTCTCCTGATCTCTCTCTCTTTCTTCGTCGACATATTCATTTGTATCATGTTTAAGAAGTCAAGCTTGTAACTGTAATGTGCACTACTTATGACAAAGCCAGATTTTGGATCCGAGAGGTATTTTTTCTCAATATCAGCACTTGTAACATTACACACAAAATTCTGTTTTCCAAGACTGTCAACGTGCCCATACACAATCCAGTTTCCTTGTTCATCCTGAAAATACCACTCAAAGACTGTAGCCTTTGGACTACTTGATAAAACGGATGACCTTGTTGATACTC
Source organism: Halocaridina rubra (assembly GCA_037179515.1). NCBI lineage: Eukaryota > Metazoa > Arthropoda > Malacostraca > Decapoda > Atyidae > Halocaridina > Halocaridina rubra. The sequence goes on from JAXCGZ010020348.1 coordinate 1,908, forward strand.
TACGAATTTTTTGTTGCAGTTTGTTGCAAGATATTGTCATAGACTGAAAGTCTGCCTTCCAAGGAGAAGCTCCAAGTATGTCATAAAGTTCCCTGGCTTCATTTTCTACCTTGGATTGATCAAGAGCTGGCAACTCAACCTCAACCTTAAGTACATCGCGATAAGCCTTTTCCAAAATTTTAGAATGAAAAACTCTGAAATTATACCAATTGCTATCATTTTTAAACTGCCAATGAAATAAACTCTTAGCATGAAGATATTTGCATCCCTTCTTGGCATTTCTACATCTATCATCAATTGCAAACAAACAAATTTCGAGATTTTCTACATTACCCAATACATCAGAGAATTTGACAGTCTTGATTCTTTTTCTAGAACTGTCAAGATGTTGCTTTTTTGTATTCTTAGCATGTTCACTTACTTCCTCTGAAGACTCAGATGTATCACTTACACTGAGTGAACGTTCGACTTGCGCACTTTTTCCATCCTGTTCCGATTTGGTAAGAACCTCTTCAACCTCACGATTCTTTCTCATTCTAGATCTAAAGGGCTGTTCTGCTTCATGAATTGCAACACGTTTTAATAGGTCTTGAGGTTTCTCATTTGCAGGAACTCCAAGGTTTTGGAAAAGGTTACGGCATGATGGAGCAAGTAGGTTATGGTTTAGAGTACACTTTTTCTCTGAACATCTCCCTTTGCCAACAATATACTTCTTACAAATGTGAAGGAACTTACAGTATTCAGCTCTGCATCCTTTGTCATTATTATAATAGAAGCAAATCTGAACTTGTGATATGTCACTGCAAACCTTTTGAACGATTTGGTGTAAGACCCCATGATCAATTAGATCTAAATACAGCTTCGATAGAATGGTGTCATTGTGAGTAGTATCCCATTTATGTCCATATACACAAGACTGTGCCCTGCACTCTCGTAAGGCATAGGCCTTGCAGATGTGGAGCTTGCTACAATTTTTTTTTTCAGTGCATCCATTACTAGTGTGATACATAGGACATAAACTCAATTTTGGAACAAGTTCAACGACTGCCTCCTCTCCATCTTCCATCACAGCAAAAAGATCTTTTCGAGACTTTGAGAGGTTGACAATAATTTCAGGATGCACTCCAACTTGACGGCTCAATGTTTCTGCAGTACCAAACTGTCCATTAAAGAGAGCAAGTGTTTTAACAAGACCATCAGTTGTGAGTTTGGAATCCGATACATTGTGTGTAGTAGGATTACCATCTGATATAGCTTCCTCATATGATGGAAGGTGATCATAATGAGACATTCTAAGTGGTTCTCCATAAACTTTACCACTTCCAGGAATGGAATACCTACCTATATTGGTAGGCAAATAATAATGATAATCTGGAATACCAGCATAAATTGGGCCGGCAAAGGCAGTGTTCTTAGGCCCTACATTGACATATGAAGAATGCAAAATACCAACGTCATTGTGATGTAGATTCCAGTTTGGGTTCTGTGCCTGAGGACTATGAGAAAACAAAGGCAGGGGCTTTGGCATTGACCGAGGAAGTGTACGGCTTGAAAGATTTTTATCAGATGATATAATTTTTTGACCAGCATCGTATTTTTTACTGGCGTTTTGTCCGTTTCCCTTAGATACAGAGGTCTTCCTATACAGTTTATTTCCTGCACCAAGGTCCATCATTGATTTACTTCCTCTGGTGTTCTGGAAAATATCAAAGAAAAACTACCTGCAATTCACCTTTAAATATATATATATATATATATATATATATATATATATATATATATATATATATATATATATATATATATATATATATATATATATATATACAGTGAGTTAAAACAACATTGCCATTACTAAAATTGCATTTGGAACTTTCCTACTATCAACAGCCAATATTATTTTATTAAGAGGATTAGGTTAGACTGTGTAGAGTTAAGTCGGGTCAGGTTAGGTTTATATATATAAGTACAGTATATATACAGGGGGTCCTCGTTTAACGTCAGGGTTCCGTTCCTGACAGCTGACTTAAGTCGGAGTTCGATGCAAGTCTGAAAAGACCTCAATTCGAACCTAGGTCCCCAAACCAATGTTAAATATATATCATTTAAAACATAGAAAAATAATATAAGTTCTTAATCTATGATAAAATAAATGCTAAAACTAAACTTAATAGTATTGTTTACCTTTACTTTTGTAACATAAATTATATCAATAGTAAAATTACACTACAACACAGTACATTATTGCTTACCTTTACTCGTGTGACATAAATTATATCAAAAGTAAAATTACACTATAGTACAGTACATTATTGCTTACCTTTACTCGTGTAACATATATCAATAGGAAAATGACGCTACAGTACAGTACATTAATGCTTACCTTTACTCATGTGGTCGGCTTGCACACTGGGGGGCATTGCAAAGGAGGGAGAGACTGGCTTATTGGGAGGTGGAAGCTGCAGAGGCAAAAGAAGATACAGCGGATGATGGAGATACTGGGGAAGGTGAGTCAATAGAGGTAGTGGTACCTGAGGTAATGGGTACAGGATCTCTTGGCGGAGGGTCTTCACGAAGACTTGGTCAAGGGGAGTCTGGAAGGATACCCTCTTCTTCTCCTCATATATTCCCTTGTAACACTGCAGGGCACCATCACTGATCTCTATTTTTGACCTTAGGTACCTGGCAACGTTGGGGTCCTGAGCCTCGAGCTTTGCCAACAATTCTTCTGCCAGGGAAAACGTTTCTTCCAATTCCTTGGATTCTGGGCTTGGTAGTTCTTCCTCCTCTTTAATCATCTGCTTCTCCAATTGCATGAGGTCCTCAGTAGATATCTCCTTGCAATGATATTCCAGGAGCTCTTTTACAACATCAGCCACCACTTCCAACTTGTGCTCCACAATCATGACAACTACATTCTTGGTTACAGTCTCAACTGTCTCCTCAAAAACTCGGAAGTCATTGAAAAAATTTGGGCATGCTCATTTCTATACCCCATTCAAGTTCGTTTCCAGCACTTCCTCCCAAGTATCAACAATATTCTTCACAGCATGAAGAATATTGTACGATTTCCAGAAGTCCTTGTGAGCCAAGTTCTTGTTCTTCTCAGTTGCCCTGAAAGCCATAGCATTTGTCATTCGGATGTAGTAGACTTTAACTGGGAAGTGGTATTAGGTGGAAGGTAAGCATCTTTACATTAGGATGAAGGTCAATCAAATGGGCAGGCAGGGTGACCAGGAGCATTGTCCAGGATTAGCAACACCTTAAAGGGCAGACCCTCGGAAGCACAATACCTCTCCGCTTTTAGGGATAAAATGGTTGCTGAACTAGTTCTCAAATATTTGATGGGTTATCAAAGCCTTCTTACCTTCCAGTTGACTGGCAGTTGACTCTTTCAAATGTCCTTGATTGCGCTTGGGTTTTCAGCCAAATAAACCAACAAGTGCTTCAGCTTACAGTCTCCAGCAGTATCAGCCCCCAAAAGCAAAGTCAGTCTCCTTTTACTGACCTTATGGCTTCAAGCTGTCTTCTCAGTCAAAAGCAATAGGAAACATCTTTGCTGCTTCCTCATCACCATTAGTAGCTTCACCTTGAACTCTTATATGATACAAATTTTAACACAAGCCTTAAAACGATTAAACCAGCCCCTACTAGCCCCAAACTCTTCACCCGCATTCTCTTTTCAAGGCTTCGAACAATATTTTAGCCTTTTCCTGTAATGCATAACCCTTATAGTGATATGCCGTCGATTTTGGTATTCAAGCCAAAGCACTAACAATCTCTCCATCTCGACCATAAGGCGATTCCGCGGCCTAGTGATCACAGTAGACATCACAGGCGTCGAACCTTTCAAGTGGTCACGGATGTGATCTTTGACTTTGATGATCGTGGTCACAGTCATACGGGCTAATCTGAGATTGCGGCCAATGTTCGTATAAGATTCTCCCGTTTTAGCAATTTACTATTTCAATTTTAATTTCCATGGTGAAGGCTTTTCTTTTCTTAGTACTGCCATCAGAACTATCACAAACACGCTTGGAAGGTTGAGTAATGTCAGTAATGAGTGTACACAACAAGAGAGCAGACAAAACACATGGCACTATGTGTTGGGAGGGAATAAACTGATTGGTGTTTCCTTTTCCTCTTCAAATGCAGTGTGACGCCGTATTCTTACACGACACTCAACAAACTATTTTAAATAAAATTGTATATACGGCTGTGTTGGTATTTTTTTAATTTCAATATAATCCTTCAATATAACCAAATATATAAACAATAAATAAATAAAGCCTTTAACTTGATAAATACAAATACAGCTGTGCTGCTATCTGTGTAACAGGGAAGTGGTATAAGGTGGAAGGTAAACCGCCTTTACATTAGGATGAAAATCATCCAAATGGGCAGGGTGACCAGGGGCATTGTCCAGGATTAGCAACACCTTAAAGGCAGACCCTTGGAAGCACAGTACCTCTCCGCTTTAGGGATATAATAGTTGCCGAATTAGTCCTCAAATATTTGTAGGGTTATCCATGCCTTCTTGTTTGACTTCCAGATGACTGGCAGTTGACTCTTCCAAACGTCCTTGTTGCCCTTGGGTTTTCTGCCAAATAAACCAACAAAAGCTTCAGCTTACAGTCTCCAGTAGCATTAGCTCCCAAAAGCAAAGTCAGTCTCTCATTGCTGACTTTATGGCCATGTGCTGACTTCTCCTCCCTAAATGTATGTGCGACTAGGAATACGCTTCCAGAATAAGCCAGTCTCATCCACGTTAAGTCACTGTTCGTCACGATAACCCCCCTCACTTATTATCTCAGTCAAAGCAATAAGAAATATTTTTGCTGTTTCATCATCACCACTAGCAGCTTCACCTTGCAGTCTTATATTATGCAAATTAGCACGAGCCTTAAAACGATTAAACCAACCCCTACTAGCCACAAACTCTTCACCCGCACTCCCTTCCCTTTTTTCTCTTTGAAAGGCTTCGAACAATATTTAGCCTTTTCCTGTATTAGCATAGGGTTTATTGTGATTTTCTGTAGATTTTGGTCTTCAAGCCAAAGCACTAGCAAAATCTCCATCTCAACCATGAGGCGATTATGCTGCCTTGTGATCACAGTAGACTTTATAGGAGCTGAACCTTTCACGTGGACATGGATGCTATCTTTGACTTCGATGATTGTGGTCACTGTCGTACAGGCTAATCTGAGATTGCGGCCAATGTTTGTAGAAGATTCTTCCCTTTCAGCGTGGCTTACTATTTCAATTTTAACTTCCATGGTGAAGGCTTTTCTTTTCCTAGCACTGCCATCAGATCTATCACTAACACGCTTGGGAGGTTGAGTAATGTCAGTAACGAGCGAACACAACGAGAGCAGATAAAACGCGAGGCACAATGTGGCAGGCGGGAATAAACTGGGTGGTAGTTCTTATTCCTCTTTAAATGCCATGTGATGCCGTATTCTTTCACAATGCTCAACAAAATATTTTTAATATAATCTTATTTTTACTTTTACTTTTTGTGGTTTATACCCTCCTGTAGAAGGCTTCGCCTCCTCTCTGGCGGCTAAGTGTTTGGTATATTTTTTTTTAAAATTCAACATAATCCTTCAATATAACCAAATAAATAAATAACGCCATTAACTTGATAAAAACAAATACAGCTGTGCTGCTAGTTGTGTATTCATGCGTATTTCAAATAAAATCTTATTTACAGCTATGTGTTTGTAGTTTTTAAATTCAATATGATCCTTCAATATAGCCAAATATATAAACAAATAATTAAATAAAGCCATAAACTTAATAAATATGAATACAGCTGTGTTGCTAGCTGTGTATTCATTTGCCTAGCTCACAAACCGTTCAGCGCGCACGGTTTGAATATCCCGCACCGGCCAGGTGGGTGAAAAAATTAATTTAATAATAATTTATTGGCCTCTGATGTAACGGCAAAGCGACATGACTCTGAATGACATTATACGAGGACTCCCTGTGTATATATATATATATATATATATATATATATATATATATATATATATATATATATATATATATATATATATATATATATATATATATATATATATATATATATATATATATATATATACCTAGTTCTCAGAATAACGTGGAGATAGGTTCTCAGAAGTGACGGGTAAATGGAAAATCGCGTGAAAAAACGAGTCATTTTCCATAGGAAACAATGATAAAGGGCATAGCTCGTTCCACAACCATCCATAGACACACTATACCAAAGATATAAGATAAGTAAAACATATTTTATAGTACATAACAAAGCAGAAAGACCTGTAGTTATTTATATTAACATGCAAATAGTGTACAGTATAAAAGATATACAGATTTACTGTACAGTAAACAAAGTAATGCACTCTGTTATGCGGTTGGCAACAGACTTACACTGGGACGTGCATGGTGGCCAGTGTTGCCAGATAAAGCAGATGTTTTAATTTCAAATGTATGGTGCATTTTAAGATATATATTAATTACAAGATGGTAGTACTGTAATTTAAATAAAAATGTCCTTCATCTTTAAGATACTTGAAATAACTTACCAGCTTACATGCATATTTTTTATATTTATCATTTCTTTCATTCATCTATTCTGGCAACACTGATGGTGGCGGTGAAGACGAGAATGCAAACGTTTCGTCACACTTCCGTATCAGCTGATGCACCTTCGCACGCTATTTCCCAAACGATGTTATATCGAAAGCATGTTTGCTGTTTGTTCTTAATGCTTTTTTTCGATTTTCTTCATAATACACCTAGTTCTCAGAATAACGCCTAGATAGGTTCTCAGAAGTGTCGGGTAAATGGAAAATCGCGTGAAAAAACGAGTCATTTTCCATAGGAAACAATGATAAAGGGCATAGATACATTCTAAACCTTTCCCTAGACACACCATGCCAAAGATATAATATAAGTAAAAAACATATTTTATTACTACATAGCAAAGAAGAAAGCCCTGTATCCATTTTTAAGAGTATACAAAAGATATTCATATTCACTTTACAGCTAGAAATTAACATACATTACTGTATTATACTCTATTATGCAGTGGGCAACAGTCATACAGTACACTGGGACATGCATGGTGGCCGTGAGCAAGTAACTTATGCGGTAGAAGAGGAGGAGGATGCAGGAGAACGAACCTCTATCTGCAAATGTAAACAAAGATAAAATAAAAATTATAAATAACCAAAGCAAGACTAAAAATCGAAAAAAAAAATTATGCAATGCTTAAATCTACCATATGACAGATTAAAAAAACTTAATCTACATTCTCTAGAGAGGCGCAGAGTTAGGGGGGATATGACTGAGGTGTATAAATGCTTTAAAGGAATTAACAAGGGTGATATTAATAAAGCTTCAAAAATTCATGATCAAACCAGAACTCGTAATGGGTAATGGATTTTAGCTAGATAAATATAGGTTCAGAAGGGAAATTGGTGAAAATTGGCTCGGTAATACCGTAGAGTGGCTGATGCATGGAACAGGATTCCTGGTAGGATAATAAATGCCAATACCTTAGACACATTCAAATGTAGATTAGATAGACATATGACAGAGGTAGGGTGGGTGTATATATAATGTGTAGTGATGATGATCTTTTCTTATCGTAATCCCCTTTGTACTCGTAGAAGAAGCAGGCGCTTATTTACTTATATTTAAAAAAAAAAAAAAAAAAAAAAAAAAATGGGGGGAGGTATTATTTGCGAAATTCGAATTTTTTTACTATTAATTTTTGGGGGTGTTATTGCAATTTCGTGAATAAAAAAATCGCGCATAAAAGGACCAAGCTGTATTTGATCGCGTTAAGCAGTAGAAGAGGAGTAGGATGCAGGAGAACGAACCTCTATCGGCAAACATTTTGCTACTTCCGTATCAGCTGATGCACCCTCACACGCTATTTCTTTGACGATATTATATTAAAAATATGTTGGCTGTTTGTTCTTAATGCTTTTATTAAATTTTCTTCATAATATCCGATTGCATTAAGCGGTAAAAGAGGAGTAGGATGCGGGAGAACAAACCTCTATCGGCAAACGTTTCGCTACTTCCGTATCAGCTGATGCACCCTCACACGCTATTTCCCTGATGATATTATATTGAAAATATGTTTGCTGTTTGTTCTTAATGTTTTGTAAAAATCTTCTTCATAATATCCGATCGCATTAAGCGGTAGAAGGAAGAGGAGGTGGACGACGGAAAAGTGCCTCCGAGGCGGTCGATTTTTTACTAAAAATAAAAATTAAAAAAATTTTCGTATTTTTTTTGCATGGGTGTTATTCGCGAATTTAGTATTTTTTTACTATTATTTTCTTGGGGTATTATTGCAATTTCATGGTTAAAAAAATGCAGAAAAAAGGAACAAGGTATATATATATATATATATATATATATATATATATATATATATATATATATATATATATATATATATATATATATATAATAATTTCACATCCATGGTGACTTTTTTTTTTTATTTGAAGCAATGCCATCAGAAGAATTTGCTTTACACTAGAGAGACATAATATAGGCCAAAAACTATAATAAAAAAGCAAAATAATTTATGGAAGATGCGTCGTAACCTAAGCACATTTTATATATCTCTCTATCATAGGTTCTTAATATAATCATTACTATTATTATTATCATTATTTTTGTTATTAAACACACAGAGGGCATTAGCCTAGGTGCTTTTAATATATCTTTCTCTCTATGATTCATAATGTTATTAAGATTATCATTAGTATTATAATTATTATCATTATTACTATTATAATGCTATACTGAGGAGATTATAGCAGCATTGTTGTATTCATATATATATATATATATATATATATATATATATATATATATATATATATATATATATATATATATATATATATATATATATATATATATATATATATTATTATATATATATATATATATATATATATATATATATATATATATATATATATATATATATATATATATATATATATATATATATATATATATATATAAAGTTAATGGCTTTATATATGTATTAGGTTATCTGAAAGAAACAGATTAAATTTATTTACAAATTATCAAACACATAGCCATGTATGAACTATCCATCATTCTTTATATTTATTTCATAATGTATACTGTAAACGTTTTACAATGACTGTTTTTGAGAATACAACATTATTTTACTTATATCAGTACCTATATATTTTGTAGATGTGGTAAAACTACTTATTATTTAATTCTAAACAGCAATTTAATTTTTAATCAATAATTATAATATGAACTGCAGATATGATTTTACATAAGAAACAATACAACCATATTTTAAAATGTCTATTATAGAGTAGTAGAATTTTGATTTTTTATTAGGCAAACTCTTGTAAATATTTATATTGTTTTCATTAAAATTCCTGTATATATCAAACTAATGATTATATTTATAATTTTTTTATGTAATTAGTTATTTGCGGGAATTAGATTTAATCTTTATTTTACAGAAAACATAGCTGTAAATACGATCTTTAAGCGAAAAAGTTTGTTGAGGTTGGCCTTTGGAATACCTTGTCACAAAGCCCTGTTGTATATGAATATATATCAAATTTATTTCTTTATGTATTTGGTTATCTGAGGGAATTAAATTTAATTTATTTACAAAATTACCAAATACAGCCGTAAATACGATCTTTAAGCAAAAAAGTTTGTTGAGGTTGGCTTCGTTTTCCTACGGCATTAGACTGAGAAGAACCATCGCTCAGTTCACTTTTGTATACTATATTTCTTGTTGTGCTCATTTGCTGTGATTACATACTTTCTACATAACTGAAATGAAATTATTAGTGCTTTATCTGGATGACCAGCATACACGGCGCATCTCAGTGAACCTCCTGTTGATTCAGGAGAAAGCAAAAAGATTGTTACAGACATTCCCCACAAACCAGTTAGGTTTCATAAGTCCATTCGTAAGTTGTGTTTAAGGAAAAATAAAGTACATTACAGTACATACATATAGCCCTGTACAGTACTTAGGCTAAAAACAATTACTACATAGAACATAAAGTATTCAGTAATAATGAATTTTGATACAGTAATAATAGTGTAATAATACAGTGCAGTACAGTACATACAATCTTCTACTTACGAACATCCCAAAAATGTGTATGATGTGTGTATACAGGAGAGAGAGAGAGAGAGAGAGAGAGAGAGAGAGAGAGAGAGAGAGAGAGAGAGAGAGAGAGAGAGAGAGAGAGAGAGAGAGAGAGAGAGAGAGAGAGAGAGAGAGAGAGAGAGAGAGAGAGAGAGAGAGAGAGAGAGAGAGAGAGAGAGAGAGAGAGAGAGAGAGAGAGAGAGAGAGAGAGAGAGAGAGAGAGAGAGAGAGAGAGAGAGAGAGAGAGAGAGAGAGAGAGAGAGAGAGAGAGAGAGAGAGAGAGAGAGAGAGAGAGAGAGAGAGAGAGAGAGAGAGAGAGAGTGTCAAAGTCAAAATTCATTATTCCATCAATAATAATGGTTATTACATAATAGGTACAATACAATAGTTAAATAAACGTAATTATAAACAGATTATTAAGAGGATATTACATTAATATCATAGATAAAAGGACTGTATACATTGTATATACAATTTCCCCGCCATCAAATAACATACAAATGTAATAATAATGATAAAGTATAAAAAGATAAGTTATTTATGCTACCGTCTCATAACAACAACGACACTAATAATAATAATAATAATAATAATAATAATAATAATAATACTAATATGTAAGACAGAGAAAGAGAGAGGAAGGGTGAAGGAACGTTCTTTGCGTTGGCTTAAGTTCAATGTCTCGCAACAACAACAGTGATAAGAATAAAAATAATAAAAATTATAACAATATTACATATGAGAGAGAGAGAGAGAGAGAGAGAGAGAGAGAAGAGAGAGAGAGAGGAGAGAGAGAGAGAGAGAGAGAGAGAGAGAGAGAGAGAGGAGAGAGAGAGAGAGAGTGTGTGTGTCAGGCGACTGCTTACCAACCAACTTTGTTTCAACATTAGCTTATGTTCAGAAAACATATTTAATTATTCATTGGATGATGATGATGATGATGATAATAATAATAATAATAATAATAATAATAATAGTACATATGATATAAGAGAGAGAGAGAGAGAGAGCAAAAAAAAAATCCAGGCAACTTCTTACCAACCAACTGCCATTTCAACAATGGCCTAAGTTCAGCAAACATAGGTCTGATTTCTTAAGCAGTTTAAACCTAGGATACCATGTTGTTAGTTAGCTAGACACACAAATGGATTTCATAAATGCATCTGACGCAGTTCTGAGTATGGCTAGGATCCCATGTGGGATCGTAGCCATAAACAGAACCGAGTCAGATGCATTTATGAAATCCAATTGTGTGTCTAGCTAACTAACAATATGGTATCCTAGGTTTACACTGTTTACGAAATTGGGCCATAGTCTTTCAAGTAATTATTAGATAATAATAACAATAATAATAATACACAAATACATACATAAGATATATGCACGTGTATGTGTGTCTAATACAGAGTACAGCACAATGCATATGCTATTAATATTCATTAAAGTATTATTGATAGATTAATAATATTAATAATAATAATATGCAAGAGAGAGAGAGAGAGAGAGAGGAGAGGAGAGAGAGAGAGAGAGAGAGAGAGAGAGAGAGAGGAGAGAGAGAGAGAGGAGAGAGAGAGAGAGAGAGAGAGAGAGAGAATTATTGCTCTTCTATATGTACGGAATCGGACCACAGTATATTTAATTATAGCAAAATCTGGAGTTGATCAGGAACGAAGCCAATTCTCTCTCTATTGTCTCCTGTATATACTAACTATGAACTTACGAACAGCCATTCAGAACGTAACTCGTTCATAAGTTGGGGAGCGTATGTATTCCATAACTAAAACACAATGAAGCACAAGAAAAGGCCCTATGATTCTGAGCAGAGATTGGCATTGAGCGGTTGCTAAAGCGTAAATAAAATTCTCACACACATAGTGGTCACATGGACGATGACCTACATGACTTACCGTTAAGTTCCATAATTCGGAAAGCCTAGCATTCTTGGTCGGGAAATTTTTTTTTAAAAACTGAAAGGTTGAGATTTAAGGTGCTTGAAAACTAAAGTTTCAATGTATACCATCTTGTACAGTCAGGTTTTTCCACCCAACTCAGATTCTAAATTTTAGAGCCCTCAACCTGTGGAATACACTTTGGATTCTTTATCTGAAGTATTGAATGTTTCCTCTGGTTGCTCTTTTAAATCCGCAATGAAGTGACTAACCACTACAAGTTATCTTTGTACCCTCTGTGAAGCATTGATGTTGACGGCGAATTCTCTAATACGCTATGCTATCAAAGTAATCCAGCGCTGATCACCAGAGGATGGATGGGAAAACTTACTGAAAATGCTCAGATGTATGACAAAAGAAGCAGATTGGTTACAGTTCTCCCCTGAGGCTATGAGATTGAAATGTATAAAAGGACTATTGTAGAGTTACAGGTTTCAGAAGCAACATAATTTTAATCCAGTTCTTTAAACCTTAAAAAATTTCCCATATAGCTCCCTTGAAGTGGCAATATCTGAGTAAAAGCTAGGATTTGAACAGGTGTGAGTATAACAGATGATGAGGAGTTCCTTTAAGAAGCACTCCTCAACTCGAATGAGGAACAAACCGTTCTAACCAAAGACAAAGATGCTGTCATAATACAAAGGTCTCCTATGAGTCTGAGCTCATCTTTACATTCGATATTAATTTTTTTATGATATTGAACTTTATCATTATTGCTCAAATATGGAGAGCAAATTCATCTGATGGGGAAAGCTTTTTTCCGTGTTGTCTTGCTGATCAAAAACATGTTCAGTGGAGTGTCTTTGGGAGTGGGATATTTCTGAGAGACAAAGTTCTTTCCCTATTCTTTCTGGGAGACTTACTACCTACGTAAAATTAAGA
>JAXCGZ010020349.1:0-5000 GCA_037179515.1 Halocaridina rubra
ACTCTGATGTGATTGAACCAAGTGTAAATAATGATTTTTCTGGTTCTAATTCCACAAATGACACAAATTCTGATACATTAATTCCTAGTAGTGCATCTATTCCTGAAAATATTGATAATGAAGATGTTATTGAAGAGAAAATACCTCAATCTGTTGTTACGAAATCTCGTCGAGTTAGATATAAACGTAACCCTGATTATGTATATTATTAATTTGTATTTTTGTATCAATGTCTCCACATATATATTATATATCTATATTTTCTATTATCAGTGTTAAAAACTAATGTACTCCTGTACTGGTAGGGGAGTGTTGTAGTGGCATAGTGTATTTTCTTTCTTTATTTGGAGTGTTGTAGTGGTATGATATATGTCTTCTTTATTTATATATTAATTTATTTATTAATTGATATATATATTTTCACTTTATTAATTAATAATTTTGTTATTGTTCTAAACTGATCCCTTAATTTTGCTTCTTTTTGTCATAACGAACTGTACGTTGTTTTGGTTTTATGATTTTTCTTCCTTATATCCAGGTTACATTTTGTTATTAGATTTAATGTTTTCTAGCAAAATTTCCACATATATTTTTGTAATAATATGATTGATTTTCTTTCTTTAGATAAGTATTTACTTTCTTAGAGTAATATTCAATATAATTTTGCAAATTAATAATGTTATTAGTATGAGAGTTATTATTCAACTCTGTTTTATGGCAACACTGACTCTGTATTGCCGCCTTTTCGTCTAATGTGATACTTTTGGTCTGTTCATTTTCGATACATAAAATTGCTTGAAAAATAATGAATTTTGCCTATTTTGATACCTTAAATGATATTGTGGTAATCTTGATAGATTGTCAACATCGAACTAAAGCTTCTTATTAATTTCTGTATTTGATATGCTTACATTGGGAAAGATATAGAGGGCCATGGTAGCGCTGTAGTTACAGTGAACAACACGGGAAGTTAGAAACGTATATTACAGCCAACCCAAAGGGAGGTAGGAAGGACAGCAAGCGTTAATATCAGTTTCAACCTCTCTGTGTCCATCCCCATTCGAATGGGGATTATGAGTGACAAATGAAACGGAAAGCAACAAAATTACATTTGGGGAACCATAGCCTCCTAGTGGTTAGAACGCTCAACACGGGAATTATAAAAAAAAAAACTCGTGTTCAAGTTTACTGTGGAGTACTAGGAGGGGCATCCATCATTAACTTTCCAGTTCCAACCTGTCTGTGTCACGTCTTCAAATAATTAGTAAATAAAAAATCCTTCTAAAAACTTTATTGGGACAAGGAAAAGATAAATTAATAAATACTCTCAAAATGTGTTTTTAAAGAGATACAATTTGTGATCAATGAGTCTATATGTCTTTGTTCTGTGGATGGTGTGTTTGTGTGCGTATATCCGTGTATATATTGTAGTTATACCTTGAACACTTTTACATCATAAATTTAGCATATGTGGTTATAGCAGTTTCTCTCTCTCTCTTTCTCTCTCTCCACCTCGTCGAGCTCCACCTACTGTGAACTGAATGCCATCTTGGATGCCGTGACTCTCCTTGTTCGACGACGAGTGAATGGGGTAATAATTTGTGACTCCCAATCGGCCCTACAAGCCCTATCCTCGCCAAGACCCATCTGTGGCCGTGCTGTGGGAGATATACTATGTCGCCTCGCGGCCGCTCGGGATGCTTCTCTTGTTGTGTCGTTTGTATGGACGCCATCTCACATTGGGCTGACTGGCAACGACACAGCGGATCGTCTTGCCAAGGCGGCCTGTATGCTGGATGGGCATGCTGTGGACGCTGAGCCCTCCCTCCGATGCCTACGTAACATCATCTACTCAGCTGGGTTTGCCATGACGGTCCAGCGCAGGGACACGGAGAGGGCCAACAGTGTGTCCATACAGCACCATGATCACTTTCTTCACAGTCGCTACAAGTATCGCAGATGCGGGTTAATGGTGCGGAAAAACAATGTAGTTAGTGCTCGGCTCAGAATGGGATATCGGCCTTTATGGCAGGTCTCCCAGACTCTAGATATGCCACAGTACACCTCCTGTAAATTATGCGAAAGTCCTAATGCTAACACTCTTGACCACTATTGTCTTCAGTGCCCCACAGTGAGAGATGTTTTACCACGAGGTCAGAACTTAATACAGATCTGCTCATTTTTACTTAATGATGACAACCTTGATGTTATTCTTGCTCGTTATCCTCACTTTGGTGGCCATTAATTATATTGAATTATACATATATTTTCTGTATGTTGCTGTATAATTCTGTTTGTGCATTCTGCGTTTCTCTGAGCTTTACTTTTGTATATAATGTACTCTGTGCTGCCATACTGTGAGTTGTGTGTTAGTACGCAGCAATGTTTTATCAATGTGTACACCTCCCTGTAAACTATGTTCTATTCTTGGTTTTGTGTCCATTTGAAGCATTATTTGTATGAACTCATGTAATGTCTGACGCCTTGGCGCAATAAATTAATAAAATAAATAATAATAATCTCTCTCTCTCTCTCTCTCTCTCTCTCTCTCTCTTTGTATATATATATATATATATATATATATATATATATATATATATATATATATATATATATATATATATATATATATATATAGATATAGTAGTATAGATATAGATATAGATATATATATATATATATATATATATATATATATATATATATATATATATATATATATATATATATATATATATATATATATATATATATATATATATATATATATATATATATATATATATATATATATATATATATATATATATATATATATATATATATATATATATATATATATATATATATATATATATATATATATATATATATATATATATATATATATATATATATATATATATATATATATATATATATATATATATATATATATATATATATATATATATATATATATATATATATATATATATATATATATATATATATATATATATATATATATATTTATATATATATATATATATATATATATATATATATATATATATATATATATATATATATATATATATATATATATATATATATGATATATATATATATATATATATATATATATATATATATATATATATATATATATATATATATATATATATATATATATATATATATATATATATATATATATATATATATATATATATATATATATATATATATATATATATATATATATATATATATATATATATATATATATATATATATATATATATATATATATATATATATATATATATATATATATATATATATATATATATATATATATATATATATATATATATATATATATATATATATATATATATATATATATATATATATATATATATATATATATATATATATATATATATATATACATGTATATATATGAGAATAGAAAATGAAGCAACCAGTGAGCTGTAATTATCAAAAAAGCATTCAGTAAAAATATAAGTTTATTCATAGCAAAGCTGTAGCTTTAATGTTTGCTTATTTCTTAGATCTTTTGTGGTATATTGGTAGAGCCTTGTTACAATAATTATGTGTCTTAGGTTCAAGTGCCGGTAAGGGGTAAAATACGTTTCATTTTTACTATATTTTGTTTCACTGATGGGCTTTCTTACCATATATACATACATATATATATATATATATATATATATATATATATATATATATATATATATATATATATATATATATATATATATATGATATGATGTGTATGATGATAGTATATATATATATATATATATATATATATATATATATATATATATATATATATATATATATATATATATATATATATATATATATATATATATATAGATAGATAGATAGATAGATAGATAGATATATATATATATATATATATATATATATATATATATATATATATATATATATATATATATATATATATATATATATATATATATATATATATATATATATATATATATATATATATATATATATATATATATATATATATATATATATATATATATATATATATATATATATATATATATATATATATATATATATATATATATATATATATATATATGTATATATATGTATATATATATATATATATATATATATATATATATATATATATATATATATATATATATATATATATATATATATATATATATATATATATATATATATATATATATATATATATATATATATGTAAACAACATAAGGTATGCAGATTACACAGTTCTGATAGTTGATTCCGAGGAGAAGTTGCAGAATCTAGTGCAGAAGATCGATGAGGAAAGAAAATCGAAAGAAATAAAGTTAAACATAAAGAAAACATCGCAATGGTAATAACAAAGAAGGAAAGAAGTCCAATGGTAAATATAAGATTGGGGAACGAAAGGATAGAGCAAGTACAACAATTCACATACCTAGGAAGTACTATAAAGTGAGATGGCAAAAGTGAAAAAGAAATAAGAAGAACGAAAAGATTTTTAAAATGATACAAAAGGTCAACATTACTGTATGGGTGTGAAACTTGGACAATGAATAAACAATCAAGGAAGAAGTTAGAAGCAATGGAAATGAAAATATGGAGAAGAATGTTGAATATCTCATGGACGCAGAAAATACCATATGGGGAAATACTAAGCAGACTGAACATCAAAAGGGAAATAAAGACTAACATATACAAAAGACTATTAAGATTCACAGGACATATAGAACAAACAAACAAACAAACAAACAAACAAACATTTATTTCCATTTTGTACAATGGTGATTCAACATTAATAGTAACTTATAAGTAGACATGTAATTAAACTAATAAATAAGAGGGTTACACATATAGTTAAATTAAATGTAGCTTTCATAGAAAATAATAATGCTATAATAAAAATGTTAACAATAATGTTAATAATAAAGTAGTAAGTATGCCACTA
>JAXCGZ010020349.1:12500-14876 GCA_037179515.1 Halocaridina rubra
AATAAGCCGAATGAAGGAAGAAGCATTAATTGCCATGATTATTTTAAGATTTATCGTTTATTTACTATATTGGAGGAAGTTTAGAGTTTCATATTGCCAATATAAGTCATAGCTCTTATTTTAAATTATTTCTTAATGAAAATATAAAAAGCGTATTTTTTAATGTACAATATAATGTGTAGTAAGTCAATTATGTCATTTCTTTTCCGCATTTTTCAAAGCTTTAATTCTTTAATATCATGCACGGTGAAACAACTACCCTTTAATACCATAAGCTTTAAAATAAGAGGTTTTATTCTTTGATATTTCAAATATTATATATGATGGATTAAAGATTTTTTGTTTAAAAAATGCTTTATGCCTGATTTATCAATAGTTTTAAACTAAATAGTAAAATGTCAGGCATTTTATACCTTCATTTGTTAGTAAACTATGAAAAGAGATACTAAGCCAGACATATTACTGCATATACTGAATATACAAGCAATATATTACAATTAGGAATTTTAGTTTAATTATTCTGATTTTGTTTTTAATTTTTTTTTCTGAATTGCAGTTTCATAATTGTGTGATTACTGCAACAGACGTTGTGTTTAATGAGGATCAAGTGAACTGTGAATAATTTTCCAGAATTTGTTGGAAAACGTGAACTATTATTACTATTTTAATTATTTTTGCAAAGAGCTGCATAAAGGTGTATTTTCTTTATTCCATAGGTCCCGAAGATACCATTCCACAGCTAACCCCACATATCTTGGGTGCCCATTGAGGCTGAGGTGCCACAGTTCTTTCTTTTGTTATCTCAAAGTATATCTAATGAAGGCATACCTAACTACAATATGGAAGGACTCAAACTTGTGACCTGCCCTGCTGGAGGAAGGCACTGATTCACTGAACCTATCAAAATGGCATTTATGAGACCTCAATTACCCTATAAACTCTTCTGTGTGAAATATAATTAATTATTTTTTTTCAAGGCAATATATATGTGAATAATATGTAAGAATATATACTGGATTCTCCCTCACTTAGCAGACTGGGGAAGGGTCGCAATGGTGGTGGTCTCTTCCCTTCATTTCAAAGGTTTACAACTTATTTATTTTTTTCATATCAGAGGTTTACGATTCCGTTCCTGGATATAATACAGTTAAGATATTTTTTTGTGTCTGCGCTTGTTCAGTATATAACTTTTATAATAATTGAGTCTCTCTCTCTCTCTCTCTCTCTCTCTCTCTCTCTCTCTCTCTCTCTCTCTCTCTCTCTCTCTCTCTCTCTCTCTCTCTCTCTCTCTCTCTCTCTCTCTCTCTCTCTCTCTCTCTCTCTCTCTCTCTCTCTCTCTATCTATCTATCTATCTATCTCTATCTATCTATCTATCTATCTATCTATCTATCTATCTCTTTCTCTCTCATACTAAAAAATCACAAACACTCATAATTACATGAACAAAAACAAAAATAGCAGAGTCTTTTTGGTGGTCCCTTCTTTCGAAACAGACTTCTACAGGATATAAATGAAATAGAAATAGTACCCGCAATTGCAAAGATACTGCTTACTTTATTGAATTAGAGGCGTTTTATTATTATCTGTCTTACAGGTTGTCTGCATCCACTCTTACATCGCAAAATTTATTTCAAGAAATGTCAGTATGCTACTACAAGATGGATAAGTATTCTCCTAGGTTGTAATATCTATTCTAAGCAGTGAGTTTACTTTTTACAAGTTGTCTACATACATTTTCATTTTGTAATACTTATTTAAAGCAATGTCAGTGTAGTCTTCCACCACACTATTATTTTGTAATGATTAGTTTACGCAAAGTCAATACTCTTCTACATGATGACATATTGCACTCTTTACTTGCAATATTTATATTTAGCATTGTCCATATATTATCAAATAATGTCTATATGCATTCATATTTCTATAGTTATCCTAAGCAATGTCAATATAGTTGTGCATGATGCCAGCATCCTTTTTTATACTAATGTTCTAAGCAATGTCAGTATACTGATGCATGGTGTTTATTATTGTGTATGCATATTGATTTCCGGGAAACGAGAAACGAGCGAGGTAAGGGGTGAAGAATGATAAAATACAATGAAGTAAAATGAGAAATAATATTAAAGGCGCATATAAAAAGCAAATGCAAAATAAATTGTAAAACAAAAGATCACATCTTAAAAGCACTAAATTCATAAGTAGATGCTGACGAAAACAAAAAATAACAACAAAGGAATATGGTAAAGTGTTTTGAACTTGTGATGAAAATGATAAATTCTAGAAGAGAAGCATGGAGATCTCTGTTCCTGTGGGTCGTAATTTAAAAGCAATATAGTAATAAGTCAATTGTATAAAATGGCAAGACAGTCAAAGCT
>JAXCGZ010020350.1:5000-7500 GCA_037179515.1 Halocaridina rubra
ATATATATATATATATATATATATATATATATATATATATATATATATATATATATATATATATATATATATATATATATATATATATATATATATATATATATATATATATATATATATATATATATATATATGTATATATATATATATATATATATATATATGTATATATATGTATATATATGTATATATATGTATATATATATATATATATATATATATATATATATATATATATATATATATATATATATATATATATATATATATATATATATATATATATATATATATATATATATATATATATATATATATATATATATATATATATATATATATATATATATATATATATATATATATATATATATATATATATATATATATATATATATATATATATATATATATATATATATATATATATATATATATATATATATATATATATATATATATATATATATATATATATATATATATATATATATATATATATATATATATATATATATATATATATATATATATATATATATATATATATATATGTATATATATATGTATATATATATATATATATATATATATATATATATATATATATATATATATATATATATATATATATATATATATATATATATATATATATATATATATATATATATATATATATATATATATATATATATGTATATATATATATATATATATATATATATATATATATATATATATATATATATATATATATATATATATATATATATATATATATATATATATATATATATATATATATATATATATATATATATATATATATATATATATATATATATAGTATATATATATATATATATATATATATATATATATATATATATATATATATATATATATATATATATATATATATATATATATATATATATATATATATATATATATATATATATATATATATATATATATATATATATATATATATATATATATATATATATATATATATATATATATATATATATATATATATATATATATATATATATATATATATATATATATATATATATATATATATATATATATATATATATATATACATAATCAATTAAGCACATTACATATGTGAAAACATGAATCATTTTTTTAACCCCGACCGGGAGTCGAACCTAGGACTTATGATTACTAAGTCAAGGCGCTACCACTTCACCACAGAAGGTTAAAAGGAATCCAACCTTATAGCTTATATCTGCCATACTTAGGAATGAACGCATTCTAACTGAATGCCACTATGTTCATATTGCAGATTCCCCAACCTCACTCGTGGCTTCATTTTAGCATTTAATTCAATTCCCAATCTCATTCGGGACATGAAATAGTCAATTAAGCACATTACATATGTGAAAACAGAATTGGCGTAAAATGAGAACCAACTAAGTCGCATTTGGTTGTTTGTCTATTCATAAGTCGAAAAATAAAACATTAAATATTTCCATTTTCCTCCTCGTGTATCTTATAATACCTTCAGAGGAGTTATTTTCTGTGGACAATATCCACAACACAAGGGTCATCCACCGTGAAATTACATGCCTGTTTGATGATGATAACACGATATTCGTATACACAGTTGCAAACGCATGCACACTCACATAAGAAACTCACACACACACACACTCATATATATATATATATATATATATATATATATATATATATATATATATATATATATATATATATATATATATATATATATATATATATATATATATATATATATATATATATATATTAATATGCTTTATTGCTTTCATTTATTTTTTTTTAAATATATTCTTTGTCAGTGATTAATTATTTATATGATAATACCTTCCTTTTTCATAATATCATCTTCAAGGGAAGACGGTATTTGTGATACTACCTCTGATTCTTCACTATTATGCATGACATCCATAAATTAATTGTTTTTTGAACAAAATTATAATGCTTATAGACTCTTCCTCTCCAAAGAGGATACCAAGGGAAAACTTGTTTTAAAAAGAAAGTACTCATCCAAACTTATATCAATAATTATAGTATCATTATGAATATAATACTCTTAAATAAATACACTTGAAAACTGTGAGTTCAGTTTCAGTTGCAGAAAAGTTCTCTACACAAACTTAATATAACCACTGAAAAGAAGTGTTCTTACATATAATGCTAGTATTTGATCCTTTTCATGACCTTTTTTTCTTAGAAATACTTTCTTATCTTACTCTAAAAAAATCATTATATCCTTTCGTCAAAGACCCAGACACTAATGATGCAACATAAAGGAAAACTAACATAGAAGATCAGAAAAAAAAATCATATGTGAGTCTAGGACTTAATTAAGTAAAAATAAAGGATAAAGTTAATTGCTAATGAAAGGGTAGAATAGAAAAATTCCATGGCTAATTTTTCATTAAAGAATCTGATAAAATCTGCTGATATTTGAAATAAA
>JAXCGZ010020350.1:10000-14842 GCA_037179515.1 Halocaridina rubra
TAATAATAAAATAATAATAATAATAATAATAATAATAATAATAATAATAATAATAATAATAATAATAATAACAATAATAATAATAATAATAATAATAATAATAATAATAATAATAATAATAATAATAATAATAATAATAATAATAATAATAATAATAATAATAATAATAATAATAATAATTGTGATAAATATGCAATGAGTTGGGTATTGCATCATAGCTATTTTAAAGAAACGGTAGTAACGCGAATGGAATAAACATGAAAGTTTCCCTTATTTTTTATCAAAGGAATACTTGTTTTATGTGTTTAACTGTTAATATTTAGAGCTGCTTCTGACTCGTGGAGCTTTCATATTTTTCGCAAAGGTAAATATTTATGTCATATGCGCAATAACTTGGCTTCAAATATTCCTATAGCTGCTTTCGTTTGGTCTTGAATATAATTGATGTTTTGTGTGATTTTACGCACCTCCTCAATGGGAAGATGTCAGACAATCTTACTGCAAAATGAAATGGTACCAGAATGTGGACCGGATCCAGAGAACATAAATTTTTCAGCTAAGTCCAAAGTTAGCTTTCTTTTCGACCATATAAAAATAAAATATTCTGTATTTACAACATAGAAATATCTTTTTCTGCATTCTATGCTACCACTCCCACATTGTAGACCTTTTGTTGTAAATGCATTTTACTACATGCTATTAATCTAGTCCACCAAGATTTAATAATGATTTATACTTACTAATATTCCAGTTTGCTTATGCCATTGATACCTTTATAAAATACTTCTTTTACACCCTGAAGGAATTTCAAACTGTTTTAGCAGTTAATTGCAATGTCAATGCATTACAGTAGATTGTTTTAAGCAAAAAAATTCCATTATAAATATATTTCTATTTTAAGGACGTACAACTTTTACTAAAGGATTCCTTGAAATATCATGCATATTATTCTCTCTAAAACCTTGTAATGTTATTTATGAAACTCGAGATTCAGAATTTCATGCATTCATTTTGACCAATCACTTTCAGATTCCCACTCTTATTTGCTGATAGTTTGAAGGCATTTTTATATATATTCTGTAAAGGCTGTCGATATTG
The DNA here is from genome assembly GCA_037179515.1 of Halocaridina rubra. NCBI lineage: Eukaryota > Metazoa > Arthropoda > Malacostraca > Decapoda > Atyidae > Halocaridina > Halocaridina rubra. The sequence goes on from JAXCGZ010020350.1 coordinate 11,099, forward strand.
CTAGAATATATCATTATTTCCGGTTTCCAGTATCTTGGAAAAATTTTTAAGGGGCTATGTGACTGGAAATATAACATAGCATTTGAATTTTTCTAAAGACATGAGATGTAAACTTTTCTATCTCACCATACGTGTTTGTCTTTGTAGTAGCTTCTACAAATTAAACCAAATGGTTATTAGAGGAAAAATTTTTGTGTCTAGATACAATGAGTTTCTTACACTTTCCATGCCCTATAAAAGTAGCAGAGAGGCAGTGTTAAAACAAAAACCTTAATGATTGGAGGAGTAAACTAGTAGATAGAGGTCTACAGATCAACAATAAGAACAACAAATAATTAACTTTCGAGCAGCAAATAGGGAAAGTAATGAGATTGGAAAATCTTTAAAATCTTGCATTATTTCTAAAGCAAGAGACCCAGTTGGACTCAAAAAAGTCTTAGAGTGCATTAATAGTCGAAGAACTGGAAAAAACTATCAGGAGTGAGATGCACTCAAAGGATTAGTGCGGGAATCAATAGCAAATTGTACAAGACTGAATTTAGATAACCTATCATGTGTGAAGCATAGATTTAGCAGGTGAAGAGAAAGAGCATAAAAGGATAATAAGAATGTAGTGATGGATGACTGGAGTAGCCAAATGTTATGTAATCAATAGCGAGAGTATCAGAGTTTAAACAAGCTTAGGAGTATTTTCAAATGTGCTTTTTTTGTAAACTGGAGACGTTCAATATTTCCAGATTTCTGATAATTTGCCTTGAATTATGCTGCTCGAGTAATGATTAGAGTTTAGATTCAAATTTAGTTTGGAGAAATATATGTTTCAGGTTTTCACACAAGATACTTTATTAAACTTTGAAGATGTCTAAGCAACAAACATATGCTTCGAATGAGAACTAATTACAAATACATTTGTTTTCATGACTGTTAATGATCTCAAGTTAAAAATTTTACGTTTGTTCGATGCTAGGATAAGTACATATGCTTCTCGTATGTTTTCACTCTTTACTTCAACATAATCGAACCATATATGAGAATTAGAGTAAGAATACGATTTGAGGGTCAGTGTTTCATCTATTATTATCTGTTCGTAGAATTCAGTTAAATGGAAGGGAAGTAAATAAAGCTAAACATCATATGAATTTGCCATTTAGTTAGGTAATAAAATAATAATTATTGTCGCACGATAAAATACTTTGCAAGGAAATAAAGCATTACTTGTAGCATGGTAAGCACTCACTGAACAATTATCTTATATTCTTATATTAGTCTACTGCATTTATAAGTAGTATTTCATATCCCGTTAATCTATATTTCTCTTATCATCTTATCAAGATTTAACAATACACGGGGGGGGGGGGGACAACATTTATGCTTTCAAAGGAATATCTTGCTTTTGCACATCCCTTTGAAGACTGGATGCATATTTAATGTGGCCTTTCTTTATCTAAAATACTTCTTCAAATATTTAACTGTCTATCAGTGCCAACAGAAAATCCGATCTCATCATTAAAGCGATCAAAGGGAATCTCTCCAGACGCAAATGCTTTGTTGATGAGACAGTTTTTCTTTTGATTGATGATATCGATTCACTAAATTTGCATATTTTCATATGAATAATATTATCCACACAGTGAAAGATGATTTTAGTAATATATTAAAATTTTATTTTACTTTATTTCCTACTTACCACTAAGGAATTGTTTGTGTTATAGATACACCAGCAAAGATGCATAATGGCATAAATGCATTTCATACACTTTGCAAATAAAGCATGTAAACAAGATACTTTATACCGAGGGTTAAGAGAGCGCCATATTACTCTAGAGGGCAGAGACCTTTCATGATAAAACTGTCCTGTATAAATAGTTTATAGGATTTTCTTCATTATGTTTATATAAAGTTATTTTTTAAGTCCTTCAAAAGGTAGCTCTCATTTATTATCAGCAGATAAACCCATGGAAAGGGTTATATGGTATATATTTTTGACTGTTCACCTCCATTTACATTCGCAGATAACGTTGAGCATTCTTTTCAGCAGTAATATATATATAAATATATATATATATATATATATATATATATATATATATATATATATATATATATATATATATATATATATATATATATATATATATATATATATATATATATATATATATATATATATATATATATATATATATATATATATATATATATATATATATATATATATATATATATATATATATATATATATATATATATATATATATATATATATATATATATATATATATATATATATATATATATATATATATATATATATATATATATATATATATATATATATATATATATATATATATATATATATATATATATATATATATATATATATATATATATATATATATATATATATATATATATATATATATATATATATATATATATATATATATATATATATATATATATATATATATATATATATATATATATATATATATATATATATATATATATATATATATATATATATATATATATATATATATATATATATATATATATATATATATATATATATATATATATATATATATATATATATATATATATATATATATATATATATATATATATATATATATATATATATATATATATATATATATATATATATATATATATATATATATATATATATATATATATATATATATATATATATATATATATATATATATATATATATATATATATATATATATATATATATATATATATATATATATATATATATATATATATATATATATATATATATATATATATATATATATATATATATATATATATATATATATATATATATATATATATATATATATATATATATATATATATATATATATATATATATATATATATATATATATATATATATATATATATATATATATATATATATATATATATATATATATATATATATATATATATATATATATATATATATATATATATATATATATATATATATATATATATATATATATATATATATATATATATATATATATATATATATATATATATATATATATATATATATATATATATATATATATATATATATATATATATATATATATATATATATATATATATATATATATATATATATATATATATATATATATATATATATATATATATATATATATATATATATATATATATATATATATATATATATATATATATATATATATATATATATATATATATATATATATATATATATATATATATATATATATATATATATATATATATATATATATATATATATATATATATATATATATATATATATATATATATATATATATATATATATATATATATATATATATATATATATATATATATATATATATATATATATATATATATATATATATATATATATATATATATATATATATATATATATATATATATATATATATATATATATATATATATATATATATATATATATATATATATATATATATATATATATATATATATATATATATATATATATATATATATATATATATATATATATATATATATATATATATATATATATATATATATATATATATATATATATATATATATATATATATATATATATATATATATATATATATATATATATATATATATATATATATATATATATATATATATATATAT
>JAXCGZ010020351.1:0-2500 GCA_037179515.1 Halocaridina rubra
TTCGGACGCAGAGTGATTACCTAATTGTGATTACCTAATTGTGTTTACGGGAAAGAGCCCAAAGCTCGTATCTTCCCGTCTCCTCATCGGTTCCAGTTTATACTTAGTCATACTTATCATACCTGTCCTTAAAACTATGGATTGAGATAGCATTAACTACCTCCTCGCTTAGCCAATTCCAATTATCAACTACTCTTACACTGAAAAAGTATTTCCTTACATCCTGCGAAGAAGTTTTCTTACGAACCTTCAAAATATGACCTCTAGTTCTAGAGCCAGCCATATCAAAATATCGATCCCTATCCACTCTATCATAACCATGAAGGAATTTAAAGACTGTCACCATATCCCCCCTCACTCTTCTAGCTTCGAGTGATGGTAAGTCTAATTCCCTCAGCCTCTCATCATAACTGAGATTGCGTATTTCTGGCACCAGTTTCGTGGCATGTCTTTGAACTTTTTCAAGCTTAGCTATGTGCTTTTTCAAGTGCGGATTCCAAAAGGGGGCTGCATATTCCAGTTTTGGCCTCACATAGGTTACATAAATATTTCTGAACATTTCCTTGTCCATGTGCCTGAAGGCTACCCTTACATTTGATAAGAATGCATATGCTGCCCTTACTATGCCATTTATATGTATTTCTGGAGACAAATCTGCCAGTATGTTTACTCCTAGATCTCTCTCATTTTCTGTCTCTTGAAGTTGTACTCCAGCCACCGAGTAGTCAAGCTTGGGCCTTCTTGCACTTGTACCCATTCTCATTACCTTACATTTTGAAGTACTGAATATCATTAGCCACTTTTCTGACCACTCATGCTGATTATTTAGATCCTCCTGAAGTTCTCTACCATTGTTCTCGTTTTTTACTTTCTTCACAATCTTTGCATCATCTGCAAACATATTCATGAATGAATTTACAGACTCTGGTAGGTCATTTACATATACAAGGAACAAAAGTGGCCCTAAAACTGAACCCTGTGCAACTCCACTACTAACTCTTCTCCATTCAGACACTGAGTGTCTTACTCTAACCCTCTGTTCCCTTCCTTCTAAGTAAGTTTTTATCCATTCCAAAACATTTCCACCTATTCTAGTCATTGATTGCAGCTTCCTAATAAGTCTCCCATGTGGAACAGTGTCAAACGCTTTCTGAAAGTCTAGGAATATGCAATCTGCCCAGCCCTCTCTTTCCTGTAAGATTTGGCTTACCTCATCATAAAATTCTAATAAGTTTGTTACTGTTGATCTACCTTCTCTGAAGCCATGTTGCCTCACTGACAAAAAGTTGAAGGATTCCAAGTGAAGAGAGATATGTTTCCTTAGTAGTTTCTCCATAACTTTGCAAACTATGCTGGTCAAGGAAACTGGTCTATAGTTCAGAGCCGTATCCCTCCTTCCCTTTTTGAAGATAGGTATCACATTTGCTTGTTTCCAGCATCTTGGAATATCCCCCGACTCCAGTGACTCCTTAAATATGATACTTAGTGCCACTGATATTGTGTTTGCGCATTTTTTAAGCACATGAGGGGATATGTCATCAGGACCTGTAGCTTTATGAACATCTAAATCCATCAGCGCTTTGCATACCTCTGTGGCTGTAAGGTTGATGTTCTCTAATACCGGCCCTTGAGCTTCTATCACTGCAATCTGAGGGGGTGGGGTATTTTCTACTGTAAATACTGACTGAAACTCCTTGTTCAATTCTTTGCAGATCTCTTCATCCGTCTCAGTGATGCTTCCATCCGCTCTCTTTAGCCTTAAAACCTGTTCTTTTACCTTCAGTTTTCCTCTGATAAAGCTGTGGAAAAGCTTGGGATTTTCTTTAGCCTTCCTGGTGATGTCCCTCGCATAGTCTCTCTCTGCCTCTCTCCTTTTACTTAGGTAGTCATTTCTTGCTCTTTTGTAGGTTTGCCAGGCATTTATGTTTTTTCTCCTCCTATACCTTCTCCAGCATTTGTCTCTCCACTCCTTAGCTCTTTTACACCCATTATCGAACCATTTCTCTCTGGCATGAATTACACCTACTTTGGTGACAGGTATGCAGCAATCTACTATCTTCCCATATTTCTCACAAAAGATGTCATACATTTCTTGTACAGATTTGTAGTAAAATAAGGTTCTCCAGTCAATAACTGCAAAAAGCTCATTCATTTTGATGTAATCTCCTTTCCGATAGTTCCTCCTCATGTCCTCAGTGCCTCTACTCTCAGGAAGAATATCTTCAATGATATACTCCATCAACAACACACAGTGGTCACTCTTTCCAATTGGTGGTTCATACTCAATATTTTCAATATCCAACACATTATCTGTGAACACTAGATCAAGTAGTGATGGCTCATCCCCACCCCTGGCCCTTGTTGGTTCCATTACATGTTGGTGTAGGAAATTCCCTTGTACGCAATCTAGGAATCTTGCCCCGAATGAGTCCTCACCACTGTGTGGGTCAAGATTTATCCAATCTATCTCTTTATGATTAAAGTCTCCCATAATCAAAAT
>JAXCGZ010020351.1:10000-12500 GCA_037179515.1 Halocaridina rubra
TTAGTCAAGAAAAAGGAAGGCATCTTACATTCAAGTTTTGTAGAGAATAAGCCTAAATTGGAGATGCAGATAAGCAAGACCATCATTATGTGAAGATCATCGAAGGGCGGAGATGGAGATAAGTAAGATCATCAATACGTGAAGATCATCGAAGGGTGGAGATCTCCAAGAAGACGGTTTTGATCCTCAGTAGAGCTGGAGATAAGTAAAATCTGTAAATGGAGATCAGCAACAATTTCAGTTCATCATCAAATGAAGATCACTAAAGAAATGATTTGATCCTCAAGGGAAATGGAGATAAGCAAGATCATCAACCAATGGAGATCAGTAATGAGCCCAACTTATCAACAAATGGAGATCACAATGGAAATATTTTGATTCTCAGGGAAGATTGAGATAAGCAAGATCACCAACAGCTGGAAATCATCAATAGGATATTTGCCAGAGTAATGTCTGGTAAAACGTATCTTTGTCTTCAGTTATTGTTGTCAAAATTACTCATTTTAGTGAAAGTTAATGATAATTTAAGCATCAGTTTCTATTTTTTATAAATTATTTAAAAATTTTGGATCGATGATTCTCTAAGATTATCTTCCGTGTTAGCGTAAACATAGCTATGATTTTTTAAGTATCTTGAATGTTTACATATTTAAGAAATGAAAGAAAAATAATAATGTAACTTACAGGCTAAATTTTCTTTAATAAAGTTAACTTTTTTTATAACTTTTTTCTTCTGTGAATATGGTATTATCAGTATTCTTTTTCTCACCAATTTCAGAATAGGAGTCATGCAAAGGCTTTTCATTTGCAAGGACGCATATGGTTACTTTCAGTGACAGCATCAGAGATTAACAGGTTAGTTGCAGTAAAAAAAAAACTTGATGGCATAATTTTCGTTGGTCATTTTTGAGACTTACGCATGAGATGATGCAGTTGGGGTAAGCCAGCTATGGCTGTCGGGCCTCATGGCGAAAGATTCCTGCCCTCTTTCCCTGTGAGTGACTAGCAGGGTGGTAGTTGGGGGAGTTGTGGCAAGATTTTTTTCTTTAAAGAGATAAATGAGTGATTAAGGTATATTAACTTCTGGTGAATGTGTGTGCTTTGACTCAGTTACCTCCTTACAAGGGGAGAATACTGCCATATTATTATTATTATTATTATTATTATTATTATTATTATTATTATTATTATTATTATTATTATTATTATTATTATTATTATTATTATTATTATTATTATTATTATTAATATTATTATTATTAATATTATTATTATTATTATTATATGCCATTAATAATAATAATAATAATAATAATAATAATAATAATAATAATAATAATAATAATAATAATAATAATAATAATAATAATAATAATATTTTATATATATATATATATATATATATATATATATATATATATATATATATATATATATATATATATATATATATATATATATATATATATATATATATATATATATATATATATATACACATACATACATATATATATTACTTTTCCAGTATGAAATTTTTGGTAACAGGATAATTACGATTTGGTTGGGTTACTTCCAGCATACAAGTGCTTTCCTAAATGAGAGTCAGACCTGATATATTTTTATGACCTCCCAGGAGTTACGGTGACATTTTGTACATTCCTTGTCATTCTCGTTTAACCCCTTGGTTCCTCTCCAATTTTCTTGCCATTATTTTAAGCGTAGGCTGTTCATTATGGCAACAGTCTCATCAGACTAAAGTTTTTTTTTTTCTTTTTACACCAGTAGATTTCAGATCTTCCAGCGCATACTCAAAACTACTACTTCTTCTTTTTCTTCTCCTCCTCCTCCTCCTCCTCCTCCTCCTCCTCCTCCTCCTCCTCCTCCTCCTCCTCCTCCTCCTCCTCCTCCTCCTCCTCCTCCTTTTTCTTTTTCTTCTTTTTCTTCTTCTTTTTTTTCTCCTCCTCCTCCTCAAGCCCATCTACTCCATGGATTCCCCCTCTCTCATTCATTAGTGCTAACTCCCACCTCACACCCTTCTGTCCGCCATGAATTATGTTTAAAATGTGGTCATGGGGAGTAAAGTTGTCAACCCCGTGAATGGAGATGTAATAACTGTCAGGGGATAAGTAACTGTTGGTTCCCCTTGGCTTGGACATGAACTTTTAAAGATCTCTTGCACCATATTATCTAATTATCTTCATGGGAGTGGGGGAAAGAATAGCTCCTCCGTGTTCACCTGCATGTCGTAAGCGTCGACTAATTGAGGCGGAGGAAGGGAACTGGGAAGTCCTTCCTCTACATTTTTCTCCCACTGAGTCAAGTAGTTTGCTTTGACTCAGCCATCTGACTTATAAATGAAACTCTGGCTTTTTCATATTTATTTGCAATTCCCCCTAGAAAGTTTCCTTTTAACTGATTGGGCATGAAAGAAAGCGACTTTATTTTCTGATTTTTGAATAGCGAGATTACCTCAATGAAACCCTCCCTTAAGATATGG
>JAXCGZ010020352.1:0-14776 GCA_037179515.1 Halocaridina rubra
TGGTTATTTCATAGAACAAATGAGATTTAGAATTGAATTAAATGCTAAAATGAAGCCACGAGTGAGGTTGGGGAATCTGTAATATGAACATAGTGGCATTCAGTTAGAATGCGTTCATTCCTAAGTATAGCATATATAAGCTATAAGGTTGGATTCCTTTTAACCTTCTGTGGTGTAGTGGTAGTGCCTTGACTTAGTAATCATAAGTCCTAAGTTCGAGTCCTGGTTGGGGTAAAATAATGATTCAGGTTTTCACATATGTAATGTGCTTATCTGGTTATTTCATAGCCCGAATGAGATTGGGAATTGAATTAAATGTTAAAATGAAGCCACGAGTGAGGTTGGGGAATCTGTAATATGAACATAGTGGCATTCAGATAGAATGCGTTAATTCCTAAGTATAGCAGATATAAGCTATAAGGTTGGATTCCTTTAATCCTTCTGTGGTGTAGTGGTAGCGCCTTGACTTACTAATCATAAGTCCTAGGTTCGAGTCCCGGTCGGGGTAAAAAAATGATTCATATTTTCACATATGTAATGTGCTTATCTGGTAATTTCATAGCCCGAATGAGATTGGGAATTAAATTAAATTCTAAAATAAAGCCAAGAGTGAGGTTGGGGAATCTGTAATATGAACATAGTGGCATTCAATAAGAAAGCGTTCATTCTTAAGTATAGCAGATATAAGCTATAAGGTTGGATTCATTTTAACTTTCTGTGGTGTAGTGGTAGAGCCTTGACTTGGTAATCATAAGTCCTAGGTTCGAGTCCCGGTTGGGGTAAAATATTGATTCATGTTTTCACATATGTAATGTGCCTATCTTGTTATTTCATAGCCCGAATGAGATTGGGAATTGAATTAAATGCTAAAATGAAGCCACGAGGGAGGTTGGGGAATCTGTAATATGAACATAGTGGCATTCAGTTAGAATGTGTTCATTCCTAAGTATAGCAGATATAAGCTATAAGATTGGATTCCTTTTAACCTTCTGTGGTGTAGTGGTAGCGCCTTGACTTAGTAATCATAAGTCCTAGGTTCGAGTCCCGGTCGGGGTAAAAAAATGATTCATGTTTTCACATATGTAATGTACTTATCTGGTTATTTCAGAGACCGAATGAGATTGGGAATTGAATTAAATGCTAAAATGAAGCCACGAGTGAGGTTGGGGAATCTGTAATATGAACATAGTGGCATTCAGTTAGAATGTGTTCATTCCTAAGTATAGCAGATATAAGCTATAAGGTTGGATTCCTTTTAACCTGCTGTGGTGTAGTGGTAGCGCCTTGACTTAGTAATCATAAGTCCTAGGTCGAGTCCCAGTCGGGGTAAAAAAAATGATTCATGTTTTCACATATGTAATGTGCTTATCTTGTTATTTCATAGAACGAATGAGATTTAGAATTGAATTAAATGCTAAAATGAAGCCACGAGTGAGGTTAGGGAATCTGTAATATGAACATAGTGGCATTCAGTTAGAATGCGTTCATTCCTAAGTATAGCAGATATAAGCTATAAAGTTGGATTCCTTTTAACCTTCTGTGGTGTAGTGGTAGTGCCTTGACTTAGTAATCATAAGTCCTAAGTTCGAGTCCTGGTTGGGGTAAAATAATGATTCAGGTTTTCACATATGTAATGTGCTTATCTGGTTATTTCATAGCCCAAATGAGATTGGCAATTGAATTAAATGCTAAAATGAAGCCACGAGTGAGGTTGGGGAATCTGTAATATGAACATAGTTGCATTCAATTAGAATGCGTTCATTCCTAATTATAGCAGATATAAGGTATAAGGTTGGATTCCTTTTAACCTTCTGTGGTGTAGTGGTAGCGCCTTGACTTAGTAATCATAAGTCCTAGGTTCGATTACCAGACGAGGTAAAAAAATTATTCACGTTTTCACATATGTAATGTGCTTATCTGGTTATTTCATAGCCCGAATGAATTGGGAATTGAATTAAATGCTAAAATGAAGCCTCGAGTGAGGTTGGGGAATCTGTAATATGAACATAGTGGCATTCAGTTAGAATGCGTTCATTCCTAAGTATAGCATATATAAGCTATAAGGTTGGATTCCTTTTAACATTCTGTGGTGTAGTGGTAGCGCCTTGACTTAGTAATCATAAGTCCTAGGTTCGAGTCCCGGTCGGGGTAAAAAAATGATTCATATTTTCACATATGTAATGTGCTTATCTGGTAATTTCATAGCCCGAATGAGATTGGGAATTAAATTAAATGCTAAAATAAAGCCTAGAGTGAGGTTGGGGAATCTGTAATATGAACATAGTGGCATTCAATAAGAAAGCGTTCATTCCTAAGTATAGCAGATATAAGCTATAAGGTTGGATTCATTTTAACCTTCTGTGGTGTAGTGGTAGCGCCTTGACTTAGTAATCATAAGTCCTAGGTTCGAGTCCTGGTTGGGGTAAAATATTGATTCATGTTTTCACATATGTAATGTGCCTATCTTGTTATTTCATAGCACGAATGAGATTGGGAATTGAATTAAATCCTAAAATGAAGCCACGAGGGAGGTTGGGGAATCTGTAATATGAACATAGTGGCATTCAGTTAGAATGTGTTCATTCCTAAGTATAGCAGATATAAGCTATAAGATTGGATTCCTTTTAACCTTCTGTGGTGTAGTGGTAGCGCCTTGACTTAGTAATCATAAGTCCTAGGTTCGAGTCCCGGTCGGGGAAAAAAAATGATTCATGTTTTCACATATGTAATGTACTTATCTGGTTATTTCAGAGACCGTATGAGATTGGGAATTGAATTAAATGCTGGAATGAAGCCACGAGTGAGGTTGGGGAATCTGTAATATGAACATAGTGGCATTCAGTTAGAATGCGTTCATTCCTAAGTATAGCAGATATAAGCTATAAGGTTGGATTCCTTTTAACCTGCTGTGGTGTAGTGGTAGCGCCTTGACTTAGTAATCATAAGTCCTAGGTCGAGTCCCAGTCGGGGTAAAAAAAATGATTCATGTTTTCACATATGTAATGTGCTTATCTTGTTATTTCATAGAACGAATGAGATTTAGAATTGAATTAAATGCTAAAATGAAGCCACGAGTGAGGTTGGGGAATCTGTAATATGAACATAGTGGCATTCAGTTAGAATGCGTTCATTCCTAAGTATAGCAGATATAAGCTATAAAGTTGGATTCCTTTTAACCTTCTGTGGTGTAGTGGTAGTGCCTTGACTTAGTAATCATAAGTCCTAAGTTCGAGTCCTGGTTGGGGTAAAGTAATGATTCAGGTTTTCACATATGTAATGTGCTTATCTGGTTATTTCATAGCCCAAATGAGATTGGCAATTGAATTAAATGCTAAAATGAAGCCAAGAGTGAGGTTGGGGATTCTGTAATATGAACATAGTGGCATTCAGTTAGAATGCGTTCATTCCTAAGTATAGCAGATATAAGGTATAAGGTTGGATTCCTTTTAACCTTCTTTGGTGTAGTGGTAGCGCCTTGACTTAGTAATCATAAGTCCTAGGTTCGATTACCAGACAAGGTAAAAAAATTATTCATATTTTCACATATGTAATGTGCTTATCTGGTAATTTCATAGCCCGAATGAGATTGGGAATTAAATTAAATGCTAAAATAAAGCCAAGAGTGAGGTTGGGGAATCTGTAATATGAACATAGTGGCATTCAGTTAGAATGTGTTCATTCCTAAGTATAGCAGATATAAGCTATAAGGTTGGATTCCTTTTAACCTTCTGTGGTGTAGTGGTAGCGCCTTGACTTAGTAATCATAAGTCCTAGGTTCGAGTCCCGGTCGGGGTAAAAAAATGATTCATGTTTTCACATATGTAATGTACTTATCTGGTTATTTCAGAGACCGAAAGAGATTGGGAATTGAATTAAATGCTAAAATGAAGCCACGAGTGAGGATGGGGAATCTGTAATATGAACATAGTGGCATTCAGTTAGAATGCGTTCATTCCTAAGTATAGCAGATATAAGCTATAACGTTGGATCCCTTTTAACCTTCTGTGGTGTAGTGGTAGCGCCTTGACTTAGTAATCATAAGTCCTAGGTTCGAGTCCCGGTCGGGGTAAAAAAATGATTCATGTTTTCACATATGTAATGTACTTATCTTGTTTTTTCATAGAACGAATAAGATTTAGAATTGAATTAAATGCTAAAATGAAGCCACGAGTGAGGTTGGGGAATCTGTAATATGAACATAGTGGCATTCAGTTAGAATGCGTTCATTCCTAAGTATAGCAGATATAAGCTATAAGGTTGGATTCCTTTTAACCTTCTGTGGTGTAGTGGTAGCGCCTTGACTTAGTAATCATAAGTCCTAGGTTCGAGTCCCGGTCGGGGTAAAAAAATAATTCATGTTTTCACATATGTAATGTGCTTATGTGGTTATTTTATAGCCCAAATTAGATTGGGAATTGAATTAAATGCTAAAATGAAGCCACGAGTGAGGTTGGGGAATCTGTAATATGAACATAGTGGCATTCAGTTCGATTGCGTTCATTCCTAAGTATAGCATATATAAGCTATAAGGTTGGATTCCTTTTAACCTTCTGTGGTGTAGTGGTAGCGCCTTGACTTAGTAATCATTAAACCTAGGTTCGACTCCCTCTCGGGGTAAAAATATGATTCATGTTTTCACATATGTAATGTGCTTATCTGGTTATTTCATAGCCCGAATGAGATTGGGAATTGAATTAAATGCTAAAATGAAGCCACGAGTAAGGTTGGGGAATCTGTAATATGAACATAGTGGCATTCAGTTAGAATGCGTTCATTCCTAAGTATAGCAGATATAAGCTATAAGGTTGGATTCCTTTTAACCTTCTGTGGTGTAGTGGTAGCGCATTGACTTAGTAATCATAAGTCCTAAGTTCGAGTCCCGGTCGGGGTAAAAAAATGATTCATGTTTTCACATATGTAATGTTCTTATCTGGTTATTTCATAGCCCGAATGAGATTGGGAATTGAATTAAATGCTAAAATGAAGCCGCGAGTGAGGTTGGGGAATCTGTAATATGAACATAGTGGCATTCAGTTAGAATGCGTTCATTCCTAAGTATAGCAGATATAAGCTATAAGGTTGGATTCCTTTTAACCTTCTGTGGTGTAGAGGTAGCGCCTTGACTTAGTAATCATAAGTCCTAGGTTCGATTACCAGACGAGGTAAAAAAATGATTCACGTTTTCACATATGTAATGTGCTTATCTGGTTATTTCATAGCCCGAATGAGATTGGGAATTGAATTAAATGCTAAAATGAAGCCACTAGTGAGGTTGGGGAATCTGTAATATGAACATAGTGGCATTCAGTTAGAATGCGTTCATTCCTAAGTATAGCAGATATAAGGTATAAGGTTGGATTCCTTTAAACCTTCTGTGGTGTAGTGGTAGCGCCTTGACTTAGTAATCATAAGTCCTAGGTTCGAGTCCCGGTAGGGGTAAAAAAATGATTCATATTTTCACATATGTAATGTGCTTATCTGGTAATTTCATAGCCCGAATGAGATTGGGAATTAAATTAAATTCTAAAATAAAGCCACGAGTGAGGTTGGGGAATCTGTAATATGAACATAGTGGCATTCAATAAGAAAGCGTTCATTCCTAAGTACAGCAGATATAAGCTATAAGGTTGGATTCATTTTAACCTTCTGTGGTGTAGTGGTAGATCCTTTACTTAGTAATCATAAGTCCTAGGTTCGAGTCCCGGTCGGGTTAAATAATGATTCATGTTTTCACATATGTAATGTGCCTATCTTGTTATTTCATAGCCCGAATGAGATTGGGAATTGAATTAAATGCTAAAATGAAGCCACGAGGGAGGTTGGGGAAACTGTAATATGAAAATAGTGGCATTCAGTTAGAATGTGTTCATTCCTAAGTATAGCAGATATAAGCTATAAGATTCAATTCCTTTTAACCTTCTGTGGTGTAGTGGTAGCACCTTGACATAGTAATCATAAGTCCTAGGTTCGAGTCCCGGTCGGGGTAAAAAAATGATTCATGTTTTCACATATGTAATGTACTTATATGGTTATTTTATAGTACGAATGAGATTTAGAATTGAATTAAATGCTAAAATGAAGCCACGAGTGAGATTGGGGAATCTGTAATATGAACATAGTGGCATTCAGTTAGAATGCGTTCATTCCTAAGTATAGCAGATATAAGCTATAAGGTTGAATTCCTTTTAACCTTCTGTGGTGTAGTGGTAGTGCCTTGACTTAATAATCATAAGTCCTAAGTTCGAGTCCCGGTTGGGGTAAAATAATGATTCAGGTTTTCACATATGTAATGTGCTTATCTGGTTATTTCATAGCCCGAATGAGATTGGCAATTGAATTAAATGCTAAAATGAAGCCACGAGTGAGGTTGGGGAATCTGTAATATGAACATAGTGGCATTCAGTTAGAATGCGTTCATTCCTAAGTATAGCAGATATAAGGTATAAGGTTGGATTCCTTTTAACCTTCTGTGGTGTAGTGGTAGCGCCTTGACTTAGTAATCATAAGTCCTAGGTTTGATTACCAGACGAGGTAAAAAAATTATTCATGTTTTCACATATGTAATGTGCTTATCTGGTTATTTCATAGCCCGAATGAATTGGGAATTGAATTAAATGCTAAAATGAAGCCACTAGTGAGGTTGGGGAATCTGTAATATGAACATAGTGGCATTCAGTAGGAATGCGTTCATTCCTAAGTATAGCAGATATAAAGTATAAGGTTGGATTCCTTTAAACCTTCTGTGGTGTAGTGGTAGCGCCTTAACTTAGTAATGATAAGTCCTAGGTTCGAGTCCCGGTCGGGGTAAAAAAATGATTCATATTTTCACATATGTAATGTGCTTATCTGGTAATTTCATAGCCCGAATGAGATTGGGAATTAAATTAAATTCTAAAATAAAGCCACGAGTGAGGTTGGGGAATCTGTAATATGAACATAGTGGCATTCAATAAGAAAGCGTTCATTCCTAAGTACAGCAGATATAAGCTATAAGGTTGGATTCATTTTAACCTTCTGTGGTGTAGTGGTAGATCCTTTACTTAGTAATCATAAGTCCTAGGTTCGAGTCCCGGTCGGGTTAAATAATGATTCATGTTTTCACATATGTAATGTGCCTATCTTGTTATTTCATAGCCCGAATGAGATTGGGAATTGAATTAAATGCTAAAATGAAGCCACGAGGGAGGTTGGGGAAACTGTAATATGAAAATAGTGGCATTCAGTTAGAATGTGTTCATTCCTAAGTATAGCAGATATAAGCTATAAGATTCAATTCCTTTTAACCTTCTGTGGTGTAGTGGTAGCACCTTGACATGGTAATCATAAGTCCTAGGTTCGAGTCCCGGTCGGGGTAAAAAAATGATTCATGTTTTCACATATGTAATGTACTTATCTGGTTATTTTATAGTACGAATGAGATTTAGAATTGAATTAAATGCTAAAATGAAGCCACGAGTGAGGTTGGGGAATCTGTAATATGAACATAGTGGCATTCAGTTAGAATGCGTTCATTCCTAAGTATAGCAGATATAAGCTATAAGGTTGAATTCCTTTTAACCTTCTGTGGTGTAGTGGTAGTGCCTTGACTTAATAATCATAAGTCCTAAGTTCGAGTCCCGGTTGGGGTAAAATAATGATTCAGGTTTTCACATATGTAATGTGCTTATCTGGTTATTTCATAGCCCGAATGAGATTGGCAATTGAATTAAATGCTAAAATGAAGCCACGAGTGAGGTTGGGGAATCTGTAATATGAACATAGTGGCATTCAGTTAGAATGCGTTCATTCCTAAGTATAGCAGATATAAGGTATAAGGTTGGATTCCTTTTAACCTTCTGTGGTGTAGTGGTAGCGCCTTGACTTAGTAATCATAAGTCCTAGGTTCGATTACCAGACGAGGTAAAAAAATTATTCATGTTTTCACATATGTAATGTGCTTATCTGGTTATTTCATAGCCCGAATGAATTGGGAATTGAATTAAATGCTAAAATGAAGCCATGAGTGAGGTTGTTGAATCTGTAATATGAACATAGTGGCATTCAGTTAGAATGCGTTCATTCCTAAGTATAGCAGATATAAGCTATAAGGTTGGATTCCTTTTAACCTTCTGTGGTGTAGTGGTAGCGCCTTTACTTAGTAATCATAAGTCCTAGGTTCGAGTCCCTGTCGGGGTAAACAAATGATTCATATTTTCACATATGTAATGTGCTTATCTGGTTATTTCAGAGACCGAATGAGATTGGGAATTGAATTAAATGCTAAAATGAAGCCACGAGTGAGGTTGGGGAATCTGTAATATGAACATAGTGGCATTCAGTTAGAATGCGTTCATTCCTAAGTATAGCAGATATAAGCTATAAGGTTGGATTCCTTTTAACCTTCTGTGGTGTAGTGGTAGCGCCTTTACTTAGTAATCATAAGTCCTAGGTCGAGTCCCAGTCGGGGTAAAAAAAATGATTCATGTTTTCACATATGTAATGTGCTTATCTTGTTATTTCATAGAACGAATAAGATTTAGAATTGAATTAAATGCTAAAATGAAGCTACGAGTGAGGTTGGGGTATCTGTAATATAAACATAGTGGCATTCAGTTAGAATGCGTTCATTCCTAAGTATAGCAGATATAAGGTATAAGGTTGGATTCCTTTTAACCTTCTGTGGTGTAGTGGTAGAGCCTTGACTTAGTAATCATAAGTCCTAGGTTCGAGTCCCGGTCGGAGTAAAATAATGATTCATGTTTTCACAAATGTAATGTGCCTATCTTATTATTTCATAGCAAGAATGAGATTGGGAATTGAATTAAATGCTAAAATGAAGCCACGAGGGAGGTTGGGGAATCTGTAATATGAACATAGTGGCATTCAGTTAGAATGCGTTCATTCCTAAGTATAGCAGATATAAGCCATAAGGTTATATTCCTTTTAACCTTCTATGGTTTTGTGGTAGCGCCTTGACTTAATAATCATAAGTCCGAGGTTCGAGTCCCGGTCGGGGTAAAAAATGATTCATGTTTTCACATATGTAATGTGCTTATCTGGTTATTTCATAGCCCGAATGAGATTGGGAATTGAATTAAATGCTAAAATGAAGCCACGAGTAAGGTTGGGGAATCTGTAATATGAACATAGTGGCATTCAGTTAGAATGCGTTCATTCCTAAGTATAGCAGATATAAGCTATAAGGTTGGATTCCTTTTAACCTTCTGTGGTGTAGTGGTAGCGCATTGACTTAGTAATCATAAGTCCTAAGTTCGAGTCCTGGTCGGGGTAAAAAAATGATTCATGTTTTCACATATGTAATGTGCTTAACTGGTTATTTCATAGCCCGAATGGGATTGGGAATTGAATTAAATGCTAAAATGAAGCCACAAGTGAGGTTGGGGAATCTGTAATGTGAACATAGTGGCATTCAGTTAGAATGCGTTCATTCCTAAGTATAGCAGATATAAGCTATAAGGTTGGATTCCTTTTAACCTTCTGTGGTGTAGAGGTAGCGCCTTGACTTAGTAATCATAAGTCCTAGGTTCGATTACCAGACGAGGTAAAAAAATGATTCACGTTTTCACATATGTAATGTGCTTATCTGGTTATTTCATAGCCCGAATGAGATTGGGAATTGAATTAAATGCTAAAATGAAGCCACGAGTGAGGTTGGGGAATCTGTAATATGAACATAGTGGCATTCAGTTAGAATGCGTTCATTCCTAAGTATAGCAGATATAAGCTATAAGGTTGGATTCCTTTAACCTTCTGTGGTGTAGTGGTAGCGCCTTGACTTAGTAATCATAAGTCCTAAGTTCGAGTCCCGGTTGGGGTAAAATAATGATTCAGGTTTTCACATATGTAATGTGCTTATCTGGTTATTTCATAGCCCGAATGAGATTTGCAATTGAATTAAATGCAAAAATGAAGCCACGAGTGAGGTTGGGGAATCTGTAATATGAACATAGTGGCATTCAGTTAGAATGCGTTTATTCCTAAGTATAGCAGATATAAAGTATAAGGTTGGATTCCTTTTAACCTTCTGTGGTGTAGTGGTAGCGCCTTGAGTTAGTAATCATAAGTCTTAGGTTCGATTACCAGACGAGGTAAAAAAATTATTCACGTTTTCACATATGTAATGTGCTTATCTGGTTATTTCATAGCCCGAATGAGATTGGGAATTGAATTAAATGTTAAAATGAAGCCACGAGTGAGGTTGGGGAATCTGTAATATGAACATAGTGGCATTCAGATAGAATGCGTTCATTCCTAAGTATAGCAGATATAAGCTATAAGGTTGGATTCCTTTAAACCTTCTGTGGTGTAGTGGTAGCGCCTTGACTTAGTAATCATAAGTCCTAGGTTCGAGTCCCGGTCGGGGTAAAAAAATGATTCATATTTTCACATATGTAATGTGCTTATCTGGTAATTTCATAGCCCGAATGAGATTGGGAATTAAATTAAATTCTAAAATAAAGCCAAGAGTGAGGTTGTTGAATCTGTAATATGAACATAGTGGCATTCAATAAGAAAGCGTTCATTCCTAAGTATAGCAGATATAAGCTATAAGGTTGGATTCATTTTAACCTTCTGTGGTGTAGTGGTAGAGCCTTGACTTAGTAATCATAAGTCCTAGGTTCGAGTCCCGGTTGGGGTAAAATAATGATTCATGTTTTCACATATGTAATGTGCCTATCTTGTTATTTCATATTCCGAATGAGATTGGGAATTGAATTAAATGCTAAAATGAAGCCACGAGGGAGGTTGGGGAATCTGTAATATGAACATAGTGGCATTCAGTTAGAATGTGTTCATTCCTAAGTTTAGCAGATATAAGCTATAAAATTGGATTCCTTTTAACCTTCTGTGGTGTAGTGGTAGCGCCTTGACTTAGTAATCATAAGTCCTAGGTTCGAGTCCCGGTCGGGGTAAAAAAATGATTCATGTTTTCACATATGTAATGTACTTATCTGGTTATTTCAGAGACCGAATGAGATTGGGAATTGAATTAAATGCTAAAATGAAGCCACGAGTGAGGTTGGGGAATCTGTAATATGAACATAGTGGCATTCAGTTAGAATGTGTTCATTCCTAAGTATAGCAGATATAAGCTATAAGGTTGGATTCCTTTTAACCTGCTGTGGTGTAGTGGTAGCGCCTTGACTTAGTAATCATAAGTCCTAGGTCGAGTCCCAGTCGGGGTAAAAAAAATGATTCATGTTTTCACATATGTAATGTGCTTATCTTGTTATTTCATAGAACGAATGAGATTTAGAATTGAATTAAATGCTAAAATGAAGCCACGAGTGAGGTTGGAGAATCTGTAATATGAACATAGTGGCATTCAGTTAGAATGCGTTCATTCCTAAGTATAGCAGATATAAGCTATAAAGTTGGATTCCTTTTAACCTTCTGTGGTGTAGTGGTAGTGCCTTGACTTAGTAATCATAAGTCCTAAGTTCGATTACCAGACGAGGTAAAACAATTATTCACGTTTTCACATATGTAATGTGCTTATCTTGTTATTTTATAGTAAGAATGAGATTTAGATTTGAATTAAATGCTAAAATGAAGCCACCAGTGAGGTTGGGGAATCTGTAATATGAACATAGTGGCATTCAGTTAGAATTCGTTCATTCCTAAGTATAGCAGATATAAGCTATAAGGTTGAATTCCTTTTAACCTTCTGTGGTGTAGTGGTAGTGCCTTGACTTAGTAATCATAAGTCCTAAGTTCGAGTCCCGGTTGGGGTAAAATAATGATTCAGGTTTTCACATATGTAATGTGCTTATCTGGTTATTTCATAGCCCGAATGAGATTGGCAATTGAATTAAATGCTAAAATGAAGCCACGAGTGAGGTTGGGGAATCTGTAATATGAACATAGTGGCATTCAGTTAGAATGCGTTCATTCCAAAGTATAGCAGATATAAGGTATAAGGTTGGATTCCTTTTAACCTTCTGTGGTGTAGTGATAGCGCCTTGACTTAGTAATCATAAGTCCTAGGTTCGATTACCAGACGAGGTAAAAAAATTATTCACGTTTTCACATATGTAATGTGCTTATCTGGTTATTTCATAGCCCACATGAATTGGGAATTGAATTAAATGCTAAAATGAAGCCATGAGTGAGGTTGGGGAATCTGTAATATGAACATAGTGGCATTCAATAAGAAAGCGTTCATTCCTAAGTATAGCAGATATAAGCTATAAGGTTGGATTCCTTTTAACCTTCTGTGGTGTAGTGGTAGAGCCTTGACTTAGTAATCATAAGTCCTAGGTTCGAGTCCCGGTCGGAGTAAAATAATGATTCATGTTTTCACATATGTAATGTACTTATCTGGTTATTTCAGAGACCGAATGAGATTGGGAATTGAATTAAATGCTAAAATGAACCCACGAGTGAGGTTGGGGAATCTGTAATATGAACATAGTGGCATTCAGTTAGAATGCGTTCATTCCTAAGTATAGCAGATATAAGCTATAAGGTTGGATTCCTTTTAACCTTCTGTGGTGTAGTGGTAGCGCCTTGACTTAGTAATCATAAGTCCTAGGTTCGAGTCCCGGTCGGGGTAAAAAAATGATTCATGTTTTCACATATGTAATGTGCTTATCTTGTTATTTCATAGAACGAATAAGATTTAGAATTGAATTAAATGCTAAAATGAAGCCACGAGTGAGGTTGGGGAATCTGTAATATGAACATAGTGGCATTCAGTTAGAATGCGTTCATTCCTAAGTATAGCAGATATAAGCTATAAGGTTGGATTCCTTTTAACCTTCTGTGGTGTAGTGGTAGCGCCTTGACTTAGTAATCATAAGTCCTAGGTTCGAGTCCCGGTCGGGGTAAAAAAATGATTCATGTTTTCACATATGTAATGTGCTTATCTTGTTATTTCATAGAACGAATGAGATTGGGAATTGAATTAAATGCTAAAATGAAGCCACGAGTGAGGTTGGGGAATCTGTAATATGAACATAGTGGCATTCAGTTAGAATGCGTTCATTCCTAAGTATAGCAGATATAAGCTATAAGGTTGGATTCCTTTTAACCTTCTGTGGTGTAGTGGTAGCGCCTTGACTTAGTAATCATAAGTCCTAGGTTCGAGTCCCGGTCGGGGTAAAAAAATGATTCATGTTTTCACATATGTAATGTGCTTATCTGGTTATTTCATAGCCCGAATGAGATTGGGAATTGAATTAAATGCTAAAATGAAGCCACGAGTGAGGTTGGGGAATCTGTAATATGAACATAGTGGCATTCAGTTAGAATGCGTTCATTCCTAAGTATAGCAGATATAAGCTATAAGGTTGTATTCCTTTTAACCTTCTGTGGTTTTGTGGTAGCGCCTTGACTTAATAATCATAAGTCCGAGGTTCGAGTCCCGGTCGGGGTAAAAAATGATTCATGTTTTCACATATGTAATGTGCTTATCTGGTTATTTCATAGCCCGAATGAGATTGGGAATTGAATTAAATGCTAAAATGAAGCCACGAGTAAGGTTGGGGAATCTGTAATATGAACATAGTGGCATTCAGTTAGAATGCGTTCATTCCTAAGTATAGCAGATATAAGCTATAAGGTTGGATTCCTTTTAACCTTCTGTGGTGTAGTGGTAGCGCATTGACTTAGTAATCATAAGTCCTAAGTTCGAGTCCCGGTCGGGGTAAAAAAATGATTCATGTTTTCACATATGTAATGTGCTTATCTGGTTATTTCATAGCCCGAATGAGATTGGGAATTGAATTAAATGCTAAAATGAAGCCACGAGTGAGGTTGGGGAATCTGTAATATGAACATAGTGGCATTCAGTTAGAATGCGTTCATTCCTAAGTATAGCAGATATAAGCTATAAGGTTGGATTCCTTTTAACCTTCTGTGGTGTAGTGGTAGCGCCTTGACTTAGTAATCATAAGTCCTAGGTTCGAGTCCCGGTCGGGGTAAAAAAATGATTCATGTTTTCACATATGTAATGTGCTTATCTGGTTATTTCAGAGCCCGAATGAGATTGGGAATTGAATTAAATGCTAAAATGAAGCCACGAGTGAGGTTGGGGAATCTGTAATATGAACATAGTGGCATTCAGTTAGAATGCGTTCATTCCTAAGTATAGCAGATATAAGCTATAAGGTTGGATTCCTTTTAACCTTCTGTGGTGTAGTGGTAGCGCCTTGACTTAGTAATCATAAGTCCTAGGTTCGAGTCCCGGTCGGGGTAAAAAAATGATTCATGTTTTCACATATGTAATGTGCTTATCTGGTTATTTCATAGCCCGAATGAGATTGGGAATTGAATTAAATGCTAAAATGAAGCCACGAGTGAGGTTGGGGAATCTGTAATATGAACATAGTGGCATTCAGTTAGAATGCGTTCATTCCTAAGTATAGCAGATATAAGCTATAAGGTTGGATTCCTTTTAACCTTCTGTGGTGTAGTGGTAGCGCCTTGACTTAGTAATCATAAGTCCTAAGTTCGAGTCCCGGTTGGGGTAAAATAATGATTCAGGTTTTCACATATGTAATGTGCTTATCTGGTTATTTCATAGCCCGAATGAGATTGGGAATTGAATTAAATGCTAAAATGAAGCCACGAGTGAGGTTGGGGAATCTGTAATATGAACATAGTGGCATTCAGTTAGAATGCGTTCATTCCTAAGTATAGCAGATATAAGCTATAAGGTTGGATTCCTTTTAACCTTCTGTGGTGTAGTGGTAGCGCCTTGACTTAGTAATCATAAGTCCTAGGTTCGATTACCAGACGAGGTAAAAAAATGATTCACGTTTTCACATATGTA
>JAXCGZ010020353.1:2500-14754 GCA_037179515.1 Halocaridina rubra
GAAGAAGAAGAAGAAGAAGAAAGAGAAGAAGAAGAAGAAGAAGAAGAAGAAGAAGAAGAAGAAGAAGAAGAAGAAGAAGAAGAAGATAGAAGTTCAGATGTCCTGCAATATACACTGATAAGCATTAGCGAGCATAGTAGACTAGATAGCTATAAATGTAGGACGGAGAGTAAGAACTGATTCGTGATAAAATGTGAAAAAGAGGTTTTAAATTGTCACAGTTTCTGTACAATGGTATTCCATAAAACTAATTATTTATTTTCTTATTTTCATCTGTTTATATTTGACATACGAAGCGGTTCTCTCTCTCTCTCTCTCTCTCTCTCTCTCTCTCTCCTCTCTCTCTCTCTCTCTCTCTCCGTACGTGACATACACGAAATATTTGCATCTATTTCTTCTTATTAAGAGTTATTTTACGTGACAAATACGTAAAGTATGTGCTTTTTTTTTTATCACAAAGTCCTGAATCTTTTATTCATATAATCCAGTAAAGTCTGTTTTTAGTAGTAGTCTTCGCTAATTTTGAATATAGTAGTAAATTCTACACACTTCTCACATATAACGATAAAATGCCTGTTTGTTTTTAGTAATTCATTGAATATTTTTTTTTTCGTTTGATTAGTATCATCTATAAAGTATTGTACACATAAGTGGATAATTTTTTACTTGATTCGTGAAAAATTATCAAAATATACAGCCTTTTTCTTATCTATATAAACTGAATATGGAAATATAATTTCCGTACTTTTTTCAGATTACTCAAGGCACATAAATGAATAAAAAAAAATGGAAATTAGACTCTGTCTTATGTTATTATATATGCGCCTCCTTAGCTCCTCCCAAACAAAAAACAGTGATACCAAACCCTGAAAAAAATTCACGTACAGTAAGGGATGAACTCGACGTATCAACATAAACCTTGTGGCATTCTTAACTTGTGTGAAGGATCTTAGACCAAAGTAAAGAAAGGACAGAGAAAAATCTGAATTTTGGGATTCCAGGAGATTGGAAGGAACCACCAAAATATGCAAGTGATTGCTACTTTCACCTGGGCAACATTTTTGGAATCAGTGTCAAGACAAATTCTCTTGCTACATAGGTCTAACCTACCAGCAGCAATAGCTATCCCTTATCCAGAAGAATTAACTATTCCAGTTTTTGCAGACTTGCTCTGAATAAGAAGCTCACCTCGCTGAAAAGACTGACGAAAAGAAAAGTAATTACCACAAATAGTTGTTTGGTCACAAGGCTCCGACAATATTCAGTCTGTTGGGTTGTAGGATTTGGTGCGATAGCGCGACTTGCTGAGAGAATCTCCAGAATTGCAGGGTGTATGGTGGAACAAGAAAAACTTACTCCATCAGGAGCAATAAAACACTCTGGTCGGCAGTTGAGAACAAGCACTGCTGATATAATTCAATATGGAAGGAAATAAGTGGTTTTGAGAGGTATCGCAAGTCTCATGAAACCATGAGACTATCGTCACCTCAGAGCCTAGTCCTCCATATCTCTGGGTCCTCTGTACTTTGACTGTTTTTTTCTGTCTGTCGTTTTCCTTTGTGCAACATTACCTCATCTCTGCCTTGCCCTTAGCCTTTTTCTTTTCCTTTGTCTTGGTATTTTCTCGTGACCGGGCCTATACTGATGAGGGCAGTTTCTGCCTGTCCCGGTGTCACTCTCTTAAAAAAAAAAAAAAATCATGAGACCCATTGCCTTTCTGATCACAGAGGGTTCTTCACTGCTGACTCAAAGAGGAATTTAAAAAACATCTTCTAAATAACGGAAACAAGTTGTCTGCAGTTCTCGTTAGACATTTATTTCAATTTGCAGGAATCCAAGGAGAAAATTGGAAAAATATTTGATAAAATAAAATACCGAGAATATAAAGTAAATGTCTGTAGGGTCCTCGAGGTATTGTCGGTGGTCCTCGGGGAGCAATGTGGTTAGACCAAATTACCATTTTTTTTTTAATTCATTTATTTGCTTATTAGTCTACAGTTACTGAGAGTCCATCCTCGACATAAAAAGTGGTGAGAAAAGTATCAATTTAAATTCGGTAAGATAAATAATGTTATGAGCATTTGCCCTATCTAGAAAATATTCCGTTGTCGCCCCTTGCTCATCAAGTCTGGTCCAACTGAAACATTGCAAGAGTTTTAGATGAAGAAGGAAGTTTTTAATATTCATAAACCAAATTCCCTGCCAAGATATACGACAAATTGAAAGCTAATTATATTATGTCCCAGAAGTAAGACTAATGCTTAAAGACCAACAGCTTCTGAACACAATAAAATCGGACCAGAGTAATGCTCGGAAAGCCTTTGTAGCAGTTTACCCTGGTGGTCCTGAGTCAATTAAGGATATATATATATATATATATATATATATATATATATATATATATATATATATATATATATATATATATATATATATATATATATATATATATATATATATATATATATATATATATATATATATATATATATATATTGAAAACTAGGTGTCTGATTTTTGGACTCTAGGGTGTTATATGAGAGTGAAAATCACCGACACAGGAGCATACATTTAACTTCTCTGGAAAAATTTGAGTGGTCAGGAAATAACATATACAAAAGATGCCATCAGAATATAAAGACGGAAACAGCATATGGAGGTCGATGAGACATCCACATATATTTCTAATTTACTTAACTGCACTCTCGGGAATGAGAACCATGCTTGTAACATCATGTGCCCAAGACACTTCTTCTTCTTCTTCTTCTTCTTCTTTTAGTTCATACTTATTATATACCGATAAATGCATTTCTCAAACAACTTTAAAGCAGATTACACAATTACAAATTAACAAGATTTTTACTGCACGCTATAAGTTTCAAAATACTATAAAAATAAATTAAAAAATGAGTCTTAATGACTCTACTACACATCATACGTTAACGAGAGTTAAGGAACCATTGACAATAATACTTTAGTCTGCCACTTAATTATGAAGGAAAACTTAATTTCCATTTTCTTTCTTTATTTCTATGGGAGACAAATTTATTTTGCTCTGGCCCGTGGTCTACCCAAGAATATACTTGAAAGAGAGAGAGAGAGAGAGAGAGAGAGAGAGAGAGAGAGAGAGAGAGAGAGAGAGAGAGAGAGAGAGAGAGAGAGAGAGAGAGAGAGAGAGAGAGCTACTGACTAAATCTCTGAAAATGAGTTATAAATCATACTCGTTAGTGCTAATGAACTCCGTTTTTCCGCCATTTCCATTTTTCCGTGCAGTCCATTTAATCACAGCAAATAGAGTACTAAACTAGTCTACTGAGTTGACAGGTGTTATCAAAACTAGTTATGTAATTCTAAAATATATTTATGCCCACAACGAAATATAGCACAATTATACCAAGAATTTAAATAACAATAAATTACATAATTAACTAAAGGAAACTGTGGATTTTAGAAGAAATTAATATCAATTTATGCATAAAAAACATAAACTTATGTTTAAAAAAAAATAAATGAAAAATCTATACTACTCAACCTAATATCATGCAACTTAACATAAAAACAAAATTTGCTAAAATTTGTGAAACTACTTCTATAAAAGTAGTCATCGTGGCTTAGGCGGTAGCGTCCGCGACTTTAAGGCGTCAGGTCGAGGGTTTGCGCCCCGCCACGGTGAGAGGTTAGCAAGGGCATGCACTCAGAGTATCGATTACATCTGCCAAAACAAGTCCTTCGCAAGAGGACAATCGTCCTAGCCCTTGGTAAAAAAAAGGGACTCCGTGACGTAAAACACGGGATACTTCTATATTAATAAACATAGCACCAACATCTAATACATGAGTATATTGTACAGCCATACACTGTACAACTATGTACCACGTACAATACACATGTAATGTACAGATTGAACAGAGGTCATCTCAGAAAGAAACAAAAATAACGGAGTTCTTACGAAAGTTCTTAGAACTCTTATCATGATAGAAGTTATTCTTTAGAGCCAAGGTTTCAACACTCAAAATGAAAATGAAATGGGGCCTGACTGCTCAGAACATTTAGGCTAAACTGCTGTCTATCTTTAATCGCTCTGAAGATAGATGCAATACGGTGTGATGTAATTCAGCACTTAGCTACGAGGCTTAATTTATCAATAAAGGGGTGACACCTTTCAGTTGCATTGCATCATCTGATATTCAGCCCGAAATGAATTATAATAAAAAATGAGGTGTTTTAGCACTTTTGAAACAACGGAGTGCTCAAAACTTTCAGACTGTATTGGAGTTAGTATTCAGTTGAGACTGAAGATGATGTTACGATACAGTCTGAAGCCTCAACACTAAATATAGGCTTAAACAAAACTGCTGAAATCTTTCAGACTGTACTGTACTAATATTTTTTAAGTAAAGAGAAACGGAGATGGGGATTATTGTGACTTGTCAGATGCGAAGGGAACTGCTATAAATATGAATTTTGAAACAGCATAAAAGGATTTACTGTACTTGTCTCGAAGAGCCAGTGCTGAGATATTGCAGTCAGTAATGTACTAGATGATATAGCATACAGTCTGAGAGGTTTCAGATTTCTTGAAATGTTGGAGTGCTGAGACTTTGAGTAATACTTGTACCATCTATCTATATAGACTCTGACTCTTTAGGAAGAGAAAATTCAGAGAAGGGGATTCAAAGTCCCCTAGTTCCACCCCATTTAGTCGATCCTTAAAACACGCAGGGGAACACGGAGGAAGTATTCTAGCCAATTAATAAGTGTAATACAGAATTCGTAACGAAGAGCCAGTTTTTTTTTTTTTTTTTTTTTTTTTTTTTCATAAGAAACCAAATTCAACTGTTCTAAAGCTGAATTACTAAAGACTCTGACAGGTCTCAATACTCCCTGGCTTCACTCTGTTCCGAGGGTGATCTCTGCTCCCCAAGAATCACTTTTAAAAATAAAAAATAATAATAAAGAACAGATTCACATCAAGAACTTTGGAAAGATGTTTGATTTTTTACATCATAATCCTCTCGACCGATTTCCAAGCTTCGGCATGACCATGGGTAAGAGCGTAAGAAGCCCTGGCATAAGCTTCTTCAGGAGTGAAGCCTACGAGAGTCGTCCCGATGGCACCGATACCCTGGGCTTCGGAGAGAATACGGTCTCTTATAACTTCGGCAGGAGTGTGGTAGTATTTCCCGCCGAGAGAAGGTTGCATCTGATGGAAGGAAATTATTGTGGTAGAATTTTTTCCAGACAATGATTTACCTACTTACAACTAATGATAGGACTGTAAGTTTATAAATGGCTAAAAAATTATTAACAGAAAACTACTCTTATATTACCATATAGAGTTATAACTACTACTACTACTACTATTACTGAAAGAACTGGAAATTAAGACTATGCTCAGAAATTATAAACACAATATAAACTATAGATATTTCTACAACAAAACTATTTTTAAATGATGACATCTTACTACTACTACTACTACTAACAGGGCTGGATATCTACAATTTAAAGGAGCATTATCACAACTAAAGATTATTCAATACAGAGCGGTCAATGAGGTTATTCCCAAACATTACTGGCACGCCCCCAATCAATCATACTACTCACTCAATCACACGTTCACTATATAGATAGACATCGGCTTCCAAATCAGAAGAACCGAGTTTAATCCCAGCTCGCTCCATGACTGAAATATACATGTCTCTGATTCATCTTCAGATCGTGCTTGAAACAGAAGTGGCGTCTGTCATTAACTAGACCCTGCCAATACACTGGCTTTAAGGAACACAAAAATTGGTATCAAAACAACTATCATCATATCAAAACACGAGGATGAAGTCACTCACACCAATCCTGATTGACAGTAACTTAAATGTTAGGTGAGGAATAACTTCCTCACACTAACAAATTAATATATAAAACAAAGCCAATATGCTAGTTTCTCCTCAGCAAAAGATTTGTAACTTCATCAAGAGACAACGCTATGTCTCTTGATATAGTTTGTCTATACAACAGCATCGTTATCTCATAAGGTTGCTTCACACCACAGTGGCACGTCGCACGTGGCATACCACGTGGCACGCCAGTTGAAAACGAACATCCGGAAATATATGAAACTTTTCACACAGAAGTGGCGTAACATGTCCCATGTGCCACTGGCGTGTGAAAGGTGTCATATATTACTGGATGTTCGTTTTCAACTGGCGTGCCACGTGGTATGCCACGTGCAACGTGCCACGTTGGTATGAAAGCTGTTCACTTACGTTTTCCGTCGAGGACAATCTCTCGGTAGGAAGCAAATCTACATTGCAAGCAACTTCAACTTTACCTTCATGAGGGAAGGCCATGGCTTGCACACCTGTACATACATATAATCAGTATCATTAATTACGGATAAATTTTCTTTTTATTGCTTAATTATTAATAAACCAGACAGCATATGCACAGAAGCAGTTAATTAATACACACAAAATAGAGGTTATGTGTATAATAAATTTGTAAAGAAAATTCAAAGGATATTACTTTGCCGGATCGACTTTGGGAGACAAAGAGGGAGACGGTAAAGGTGTAACTTATCTACTCAGCGGATTCAGTGAGTACACCATTAGGTGGGTAATTTTAAAGAGAAAACATTATTTTAACGAATTTAGAGACGGGTAGAATATTTCGGGTGTAAAGATAAAAAGTTTCGGGAAGTCGATTGCACAGGGTCAAGTTTTTTTTTTTTTATGATTGTGACACCAGGACGGGCCAAAAATTAAATAAAATAAAACAGCCCCCACCGAGCCTGGGCACGAAGAATACATTAAGTAAAAAGTAACAGATGGAGAGTGTAATGACTTGTCAGATGTGAAGGGATAATAAGAGGTGTGTAATGAATATCCAAGAATATTCAGTGTTGATGTAGGCATAACAAATAACAGTAACTGAAGGAAGAGTTAACATCGAACTGTCCTGGACAGTCCTATTCAAGTTTAAAAATCCTTCAGCTGTAGTATCGCAACGGGCGGCTGGTGCCATGGGCCAACCTACTCCTGGTAAGATATTTAAGTTACAATTACCCTCACATACATACAACTGTACTCACAAGGAACATATTTAAAAAAAAAAAAAAACACGAGGGAAAAACATATATTAGGAGCCTATGGGCACCTATGAAAACAGCCAAATTAGGCACCCCATGAAATCCATGCGTGCACAAGTGACCTTCTGGAACCAGTTCCTTAAAACCTTCCTAGTCGTGTCATTTTTTTTTTTAATGATTGTGACACAAGGACGGGCCAAAAATAAAAATTATAAAATAAAACAGCTCTCATCGGGCCTGGGCACAAAGAATACATAAAGAAAAGAGAAACAGAGATGGAGAGTGTAATGGCTTGTCAGATGTGACGGGATAATAAAAGATGTGTGATGAATATCCAAGAATATTCAGTGTAGCTGTGGGCATAGAAAAAGAACCGTAACTGAAGGAAGATTTAACATCGAACTGTCCTGGACAGACCTATTTAAGTTCAAAAAACCTTCAGCTGTAGTATCGCAACGGGCGGCTGTGCCATGAGCCAACCTACTACATTACATATTAAGAAAAAACAAAAATATAAATGATATATATATATATATATATATATATATATATATATATATATATATATATATATATATATATATATATATATAATTAATACACTTGGGTTAGGGCTCCAAAGAAAGCATTGAGGCGAAGAAATAGTACAAGTTTAAAGACAAGGCAGAAATAAGAGATTGGATGGATTCGGTTTTACGTCACGAACTCCCTTTTCTACTAAGGGCTAGGACGGTTGCCTTCTTGCGAAGGAATTGTTTTGTCAGATGTATTCGTTACCCTGAGTGTATGCCCTTACCAACCTCAGTCCGTGACGGGGCGCGAACCCTCGACCTGCTGCCTCAGAATCGAGGATGCTACCATTTTGCCACGGAGACTACTAGGCAGAAATAAGAGAATTATATACAATAGAAAAAGGAAAGACTAAAAGAATAGTCGGAGAAGTAAAGACTTGAAGATATGGTCTTAAGATAACGATAGATCCGCTTTTTGAATGAAAAAAATTTTAAGAATTGGAAAAGACGGAAGGAAAAAGAGAGTTCCAGAGTCTGTAGGTGGAAGGGAAGAAGCAGTCACTGCACCGACCAATCCGCGAGCTAAAGATCTCCATATAGCACCTTGCGTGCAGTGTTCTAAGCAGGGACGGATAAGGCATTTAAAGATATTAAGTAACTGCAAGGAGGAAAAGCAATGATGAAACTGAAGCACAACCCCCACTTTTTTTTAAAGAGATTTAGAAATATGGATTATGTGACTCTTTGAAGACAATTTAGAGGCCATGTGGATTCCCAATATGTTAATAGAATTAAGAGGGGTAAATTTTGTTAGTCACGATGACAATTGTCAGGAACTGTCAGGGAGGCATTAAAGTTACCTAAATTTTCGGTGCCTCACTCAGGTACCCTCTGTAAATCAGAGCTTAGAGTTGAAGATAAAGTGACATAAGACTGATTACAAGTAGCAGATGAAGATTGTGAAGAGAAAGCAGAAGAAAATTGAAGATTAGAGTCGTAAGATTAGTCAAAGGCATCATATCTTGGCAATATGTAGGAGAGGGTAATTGCGTCTTTGAATGGTGTGGCATCCCGTTACTTTTTTTTACGAATGTTACGGCTGGAGAGGCAAGAAAAAGACTTAGTCGGGCCTGGGCACCAAAAATACATTGAGCCGAGGAAAAAGTAGAAGTCTAAGGACAAGGAAGAAATAAGAGAATGATACACAAAGATAAAAGACAGGCTTGAAAGAATAGCCGAAGTAATTTCCAATTACGAGGTTCAGTGAGTACACCAAGCCACGAGTGAGGCAAAGAACAGCAATAAAGCTCGGGCATATAACAAGTATATTAAAAAAAAATAACTAGCTGAATATAAATAAATCAAATAGAGATATATATTTAAATACATAAACTAAATATACTATGACTCCAGTCGCCCTTGTAAGGGGGGGGGGGGGACGCAAAGAAATAAATGAAAAAAAAATTATGGTTCCATGACGATGAAGTTAACGTGCTGGGAAGGAAATGTTATGGAAGTACTTACCTGGAAGACCACCGGGGGACGTGGCTCTAACGGCGGAAGCTACGCTACGGCCAAAAGACACATCGTCAGTATCGAGTGTAACATTAAGATTCATCATGAATGGGATGGCCCCAATCCCTGTCAAGGAATATAGAATAAATATTTCGCATAAACACATTAGCAATATATAGATATATATATATATATATATATATATATATATATATATATATATATATATATATATATATATATATATATATATATATATATATATATATATATATATATATATATATATGGATGGACTGCATCAATGACGACCTGAGGTCTAAGGTTTGATGGGTGATGAGGTATGGGACAGGAACATATGGAGAACACTGGGCAGAAACATCGACCCCACATAAAAGGGGGAAAAGATGTACACGAAGAAGAAATATATATATATATATATATATATATATATATATATATATATATATATATATATATATATATATATATACATACATAGACAGATAGATAGATAGATAGACAGATAGATAGATAGATAGATAGATAGACACATAGATAGATATGTCGTGGGACTTATCCCACCATTTGACACCAATGTCGTGATGTTATTCTCTCTTGGTAGCGTGGTTGGTGATAACACATAAGTATTTTCTTTTTATGTGTTTATGTCTAGATTAACAACTAATTCCTCAAAGCTCCAATTCCTACAGTTCCTGTCACGATCCATTCCCGATTTCCGCCCCCAAGGGGGAGACTGCTAAGCTGTGGACGTGACTTCTGCCCCTGGCAAGGTCTGAACTCTCACTGACTGGGCTCTGTTGCTACTCGTGGCTGTCGGTGGGTATCGAGCGCGTCACTGCCACCCGGCACTTATAGGTATCTATGAAATGCCTTGTGAGGCAATAGGCATCTATAATATGCCTTACTACAGATAGATAGATAGATAGGTAAAATTGTCGTAAAGTAATTCTAACCAAGAAGTGTAACATAACATAGCCCATGTGGTGTCTGGGGTACTCAAGTGCCGTGACCGATATTTTCAGTGCGGTTATCTGGGCAGAGTGTGTGTTTACAGAGATATGACAAAGATCTATGGTTCGACCCATAGGCCTCTCACACCTCGGCGCCCCTTACCAATTGAGGTCAGATATGTCACACAGTTTTGGGTCATTCCAATGAGAGCTGAAGACCAGCCTCCACCAATATCTACATGCATATACCTACATGCACATGTGAAAATACACATATAGGCACTCCTTGTGTCCAACTGGCGTTCTTGTAGCCATGCCCCTAACATTACATGTAATGGGAGGTAACCCCCTTTTCTCTGAAAACCTATTGGTGGAGGCTGCCAAAGAATACCATGCCGTGCCATCTTGGTGATACAAAAAAGTCAGAAGCAGTGAGAGTCAAGTACTTACAGATTATACAGGGCACGCATAAGGTCTTAGATTTTACCTTAAGGGGCAGGGAGCATTGAGGTGTAGAATAAGTGTGTAACTAAATAAACTAAATGTTAAGCGATCTTTGCTTTCTGTTATCGCCTCGCACGCTGTAATTTTAGTCTAGTATAGTTGCCGTATAGTATCAAGTTATGACTATACTTACTATTGGCATGCAAGGTTAAAATGGACAAGCGAGAATCAACTTAACCCTTAATTTAATTATTTCTACACTTATTCTACACCTCAAAGCTCCCCGTCCCCTTGAGGTAAAATCTAAGATCTTATCCGTGCCCCTGTCAACTTTTTACTGACTCTCGTCTCTTACTGCTTCTTACTTTCTTGTATGACCAAGATGACAGGGCATGGTATGCTTGGACAGCCTCAGCCAATAGGCTTTTAGAGAAAAGGGGGTGTCCGCCCATCTCGTGTAGTGTTAGGGGCGTGGCTATAAAAAGACCAATCAGATACCAGGAGGGCCTATATATGTATTTTCACAGGTGAATGTGGATACGTACATGTAGATATTGGTTTTCGGCTGGAAACTGTGCGACAATTTTGACAACTATTGGCAAATGGCGCCGATGTGTTAGAGGACTATGGGTTGAACCATAAATCTCTTGTCATCTCTCTGTAAACACACATCCTGCCAGGAAACCACACTGGAAAATATAATTTACGCCACTTATACACCCCTGACACCACGTGGGCTATGTTCTGTAACACTTCTAAATTAAAATTTCTTCACGGCATTAGTAAAGAACTATACGACAAAATTAGAAGATAAAAAGTAAATATTCTGAACAACAAGTAAAAGAAAGTTTTTTCTTGTCAGAAATAAGAAAATATAAGAGTTAAAAGGGTGAATATATATATATATATATATATATATATATATATATATATATATATATATATATATATATATATATATATATATATATATATATATCGCCGTGGCTCAGTCGGTAGCGTCTCCGACTCTGAGGCGTCAGGTCGAGGGTTAGCGCCCGCCACGGTCTGAGGTTAGCAAAGGCATGCACTCAGCGTAAGGATTACATCTGCCAAAACAAGTCCTTCGCAAGAAGGCAACCGTCCTAGCCCTGTGGTGTGATAAGGGAGTCCGTGACGTAAAACCGTGAACCGGATGTGTGTGTGTGTATATGTGTGTGTGTGTATGTGTGTATAGATAGAGAGAGAGAGAGAGAGAGAGAGAGAGAGAGAGAGTGAGAGAGAGAGTGAGAGAGAGAGAGAGAGAGAGAGAGAGAGAGAGAGAGAGAGAGAGAGAGAGAGAGAGAGAGAGAGAGTAAAACGATCTTAAAGTGATGCAAGAAGCTTATGGCGGACATACGTATCCATTCGGAAGTAAAACCAGTTTTACTCATTAATAAAAATGAGAGAGAGAGAGGAGAGAGAGAGAGAAAGAGAGGGAGTGGATGAATTTGGCTTGATGAACCTGTATAGACACTTTGCGTCGGGCAATGACTTAAACTGTACAATAAAAAACTTTGTAGTACAAATGTGTTCATTAATAATAATAATAATAATAATGATAATAATAATAATAATAAATAATAATAATAATAATAATAATAATAACAATAATAAATAATATATCTAACTATATACCAGAGACATTTTTCCCTTATTAGGGGAGTGGCTGAGTCAAGGCAAAATACTGTACCTTCGCTCCGCCTC
>JAXCGZ010020354.1:5000-14723 GCA_037179515.1 Halocaridina rubra
TCTTCATCTCTTTCTTCTTTTCTATCTTCTCTTTGCAATTTGAGGACCACCACCAAGACTCTTTTCCGTTTCTCGGCTTCTTTCCAGATGACTTTCCGAGGACTTCCTCTGCCGTACTCCTGATCACTTCACTGTTCCTTTTCCACCACTGATCCACCTCCTCTGCCTCTTCTATCCTTTGTAGTGCTTTCCTCTTGAACTCCTGCCGCACCACCTCATCCTTGAGTTTCCACCGCTTGATCCTAGGTTCTCCCCTCTCGACTCCGGTCCTTCGCGTCCTTACAACCAGCTTCGCCACAACTGGGCTGTGCTGCGCTCCCACACTCTCTCCTTGTAGTACTTTTATATATATATATATATATATATATATATATATATATATATATATATATATATATATATATATATATATATATATATATTCAGAAAAACAGAAAATTATGCTACTGCATGGTCGAGAGAACGTCAATTTTTTCAAAGATTTTCGTATTCCTCTTAAGAGTTGAATTACCAAAAAGGTCCGCTTTATATTTCACACTTCTCTGAACGTTTTAAAGGCATTCCCTAATTTACATCAAGGGACGAGCTATTATTATTATTATTATTATTATTATTATTATTATTATTATTATTATTATTATTGTTATTATTATTATTATTATTATTATTGTTATTGTTATTATTATTATTATTATTATTATTATTATTATTATTATTATTATTATTATTATTATTATTTTTATAGTTCTTGTTGATGATTGTGGTAATGTCGATGATGATATTCTTTACTGAAGACATACATATTCTTACTATATTCAGCGTACCTAATTAATAAGGAAAAAGTGCAAACTCTTAGTGGTGTTCCACAGCCCAGATATCTGCTATTCAATGAACAGAATAAATGACAGCCCCAACAATACGAAAACATTTACATAAGTGAATTTCTTTTTTTGACACACAGATGGCGCATTGTATTGGAGTCTTATTTTATTATTCATTAGTGAAAGATGAGACAGCAAGGCAGGAACAGAGGAGGTGGAGGAGGAGGAGAGATGGAGGAGGAAAAACAGAAACTACCGAGTAAGCGAGGAAGGTGATGACAAGAGACGGACGGACGTCTGAGGAATAGGATATCCAAAAATACTGGGGAGCGAGACAAGCTCTACTCGGTGCCGGTCACAAACCCTGCTCAATGGGAAGGATTGATGTTAGAGAGGGCATCAGCTCAGTTAACTCTGAGTAACTTGAATACGTCTCCGAGAGGCTAGTGAAAAACAGTTTTCTCGCGAGGACGGAAAAACTGCCAACAAATAGAGATGTGGGCGTGATGATGGGCGTACAGCAAAGGAAGGGTGAGAGTGAGGAGACTGTTTGTATAATAAGTCACGAAGATAATAGACATGCAAAAGATGAGAGAGAGAGAGAGAGAGAGAGAGAGAGAGAGAGAGAGAGAGAGAGAGAGAGAGAGAGAGAGAGAGATTATTATTTATTATTTTATTAATTTATTGCGCCAAGGCGTCAGACATTACATGAGTTCATACAAATAATGCTTCAAATGGATATAAAACCAAGAATTGAACATGGTTTACAGGGAGGTGTACATATTAATAAAACATTGCTACATACTAACACACAACTCACAGAATGGCAGCACAGAGTACATTATATGCAAAAGTAAAGCTCAGAGAAACGCAGAATGCACAAACAGAATTATATAGCAACATACAGAAAATATATGTATAATTCAATATAATTAATGGCCACCAAAGTGAGGAAAACGAGCAAGAATAACATCAAGGTTATCATCATTAAGTAAAAATGAGCAGATCTGTATTAAGTTCTGACCTCGTGGTAAAACATCTCTCACTGCGGGGCACTGATGACAATAGTGGTCAAGAGTGTTAGCATTAGTTCGGTCGCATAATGTACAGGAGGTGTACTGTGGCATATCTAGAGTCTGGGAGACCTGCCATAAAGGCCGATACCCCATTCTGAGCCGAGCACTAACTACATTGTTTTTCCGCACCATTAACCCGCGTCTGCGATACTTGTAGCGACTGTGAAGGAAGTGATCATGGTGCTGTATGGACACACTGTTGGCCCTCTCCGTGTCCCTGCGCTGGACCGTCATGGCAAACCCAGCTGAGTAGATGATGTTACGTAGGCATCGGAGGGAGGGAGAGAGAGAGAGAGAGAGAGAGAGAGAGAGAGAGAGAGAGAGAGAGAGAGAGAGAGAGAGAGAGAGAGAGAGAGAGAGAGAGAGAGAGAGAGAGAGAGAGAGAGAGATAAATTCCCTAAGTCATCCTTTTTATGCAGTTATATATTTTATTCGCAAAATATTTCCATATAGGGTGGGAACACTATAGAGCAGTGACAGTAAGTCATAACATTAATGACTTATTAGTGTGAACTCTCATGTGATGTAATTGTAGATTTCATATGAATTATATTGCCCAAAAACTTTTCTAAAAAAAAAAATATATATATATATATATATATATATATATATATATATATATATATATATATATATATATATATATATATATATATATATATATATATATATATATATATATATATATATATATATATATATATATATATATATATATATAATATATATATATATGTTAGTATGCTGTATATAGGGGTTCCCTTGAATATGAAAAATTACTACAAGGGTTCCTCCAACGTGTAAAGGTTGGAAATCACTGCTAAAGAGTATGGGATCTATCACTAAAATGAGAAAACGTGTCTTTAGTATGCTAGTTTGAGACTCTGATACGTCAGCATAAACCATGTACCATTTTCTATTAAAATTCATAAATAAATAACTTTTTTCCTTTAGTCCCTCCCATTCGTTCACCTCCACTGGAGAGGATCTGTTCGCCTGTTCCACTCAAGGAGCATTTAATTAACCTAACCAGCCTGGCCAAATCTTGTCTAACCTATGCCTTACTAGGGATAGGAATGCCCATACAAAGTATTTTGGTACTCTTTAATAAGGTTACATCACGTAGGCAAGTGTGATTCTGAGGAAATAGACATGCTAATAATATAAAAATATGATTAGCCTATGAGGTAGCAAGAATGAATTACTATCAAGGGCTCTCATCAACTGACTGCTGTATTTGCTAAGGAACAGAAATGCCTTCGAAATATTATGACACCCAAAACTTATAAGAAAAAATATATATACGTTTCAGTGGGCCTTTGATACATATAATAATTACTTCAGAGGCAGTATTTTCCACTGTATGGGCTAACTGATGTGCGAGAAGGCAAAAGGTTACTATAATTTAGTCAAACTTGTTACAATTGCCAAGAATATTGGTCTCTGTATCATTACCGGGCAAGAGGAGTAAAAAGAAAAAAGTTACCAAATCTCCCAAAACAACTTAATACATGAAGCAAAAAAGGCCCATAAATAAAACACAAAAAGAAGTGAAGATGTACTATATTACGACTGGACTCCAGTCCTCTTCAGTTACTTGAAGAGGACTGGAGTCCAGTCGTAATATAGTACATCTTCGCCTCTTTTTGTGTTATATTTATGGGACTTTTTTTGCTTCATATTGTGCTGTGATATAACAGTTTATTTTGCAACTCAATACATATTTATTTTATTTTCCGCATGTAGCATTCACATTTAAATCTACGATATTTCAGTTACATTTTTGATCAACTTACTAGTATTCTGCCACTGTATTTTAGAACTTCCTCCCTCCATAGACAAAAACAAAAACCAACAAATTACTCGATGTACATGAGCTTACCTACTTCTTAATTACTTGCCCGTCTCTTAAATGAAGTAATAGCTCAAAAAACGTCATCCCAAGACGCTCACTTACGTAAAACACTGACATATTTAGCCTTCGAAGCTCGCACGAAATATCAACAATGCAGTCTAACGCTTCGAACTTTTTACTTGGGATGAAGATAACCCAATTTCAGCCCATGAAACGGAGGTGATAATGTTTTCCGTTCAAATACATTTGGGAAACAAAGAGAACTTTTGCTTAGCTATTAAAGAGGAATAGAGTTGCGTTCAATGGTATGATAAATTTAAACTCGTTGAGTTTTCCGTCATTGTTAGCATTAATTTATTTCCTTAGTGTTGTTGGTCCTCTTATTCTAAACACTTTTTCATAAGCTTTATCTCAACTGTCTTCTACCAATAGTTCTCTCTGTTCGAGAACCATTCCATTCATAACGATGACCTGTTTCATCCGACACGATGGAAAAATTAGTCGACTGTTTCATCCGACATGATGGGAAATTTAGTTTCTAGGTTAACTCGGTAAAAGTTATCTGTATACATAAAATACGCTGCAATGTAGTTGAGTACTGCAGATCTTCTAAGCTAGAGCGAGTCAGCGTAAGAAAAATCCAATAATACATCAGACATAACCTTGCTTAAAATATTACAAATTAATATTGCTTAAAATATTTAATTGTTAGTAGCTTACAATTAGAGATCTACTGTGCAAGCAATGGTGTAAGCTATATACGAACGTTACTACTGTGGATCATTGCAATAAAAGTAATTATAATATATATATATATATATATATATATATATATATATATATATATATATATATATATATATATAAATATATATATATATATATATATATATATATATATATATATATATATATATATATATATATATATATATATATATATATATATATATATATATATATATATATATATATATATATATATATATATATATATATATATATATATATATATATATATATATATATATATATATATATATATAGTGCATACATTATGTGCGTTTATTGTTTTCTCGATAACTTCGTAGTCTTAAGAAGTGACGTATTTTGTGGGTAGCTTAAAATTCCTCCATAAGAATTAATCGCATTATGATCATTCAGCATCTCACCACTAAATACACACACACACACACACACACACACACACATACAGATAAACTGAGTCACTAAATAGCACTTATATGGAGATATAAAAATTCGGTGTGAAGCTTAATTAAAAGTTTTTTTTTTTTTTTTTTTTTTTTTTTTTTGAGAGGGAGAACATAAAAATGACGCCATCTCTGTCCCAAACTTCTCCCATCCATGGGTCGGTAGGAGGGGTAGCCATCAGGAGACTCAAACAGAAAATCAAGAATTTAGAGGAAATGGTTATAAGCCTTGATGATAAAATTCAGAATATGGATGGAGAAATGAAAGAGAATGAAACACTCAGAGAGCAAATAAGATCTTTGGAGGAAGAAAATAAAGCACAAGGGCATGAGAGAAAGGAACTAGAAAAAAGAATAAAGAAGCTGGAAGGGGAAAAGAGTCAACTAGAATCTAGACTTTCTAAACAAGAAGATAAAAACAAACAGCTGAATGACAACCTAAAGGAATTAGATGTTAGTTCACTGCTCTCTTCTGAGAGAGACGAGATTGCTGCTTGGAATGTCCAGATTAAGGAAAACATTGAACAGTTCAGAAAAGAGTTCCAGGAGCTGAATATGGAAAATGATGCCATGAAAACTTCCTTTGCTGATGCACTAAAGGGGAATGTGGCAGTAAAAGAGGCTGTAAAGGTGGTGGCACTGGAAAACATACAAACAGTTGACTATAAAGAGACAGTAATCGAAAAAATGAAAGACGTTGTGATGGAAAGGGCAAACCCACTCATCAGACAGGCACTTGATAAGGAGAAGACAGTGGTAATCTCAGGCATAAGCGAGTCCCAGGAGCCAACATGGCAGGGGAGACTTGAAGAAAATAAAGCTAGGGTTGTAGACCTGATAAGAAAGCTTGGAGTAGTATGTGGTCCTGAGGATATTGTAAACATACACCAACTAGGTAAATATTCGAGGGAAGGAAAGCCGAGACCAACAAAAGTAACCTTTGAGAGAGGGGAAACATGTAGGGAAATATTGTTGAGAAAAAAAAGTCTAAAAGACCTTCATGAATTCAAAGAAGTGTTCATTAGACAATACAGAACACAGGAAGAGATGGGAAAGATCAAAAACTTGTTGCAAGAGGCAAGAAGGTTAAATGATGAAAGAAATGAAGAAGAGAAGAAAAATTTTCATTACAAAGTTCTTCCAGACAAAGGGGAGATAAAGAAGATAATGACAGAAGATCAGGGGATGGGGCCTCATTAAGATTGTTATACACAAATGCTGATGGATTAGCTGGTAAGGCAGTAGAATTAAAAGATAGGATTCACAACAGTAAGGCAGATATAGTAGTAATTACAGAGACTAAGTTGAGTGAGGACATAAACAGTGTCACAGTTTTTCCTAAGGGTTTCAGAATACTAAGGGTTGAAAGATCTGAGAGGACTGGTGGAGGGATAGCACTGCTCATAAGTGAAAGGATTCAAGTCGAAGAAATAAACTTGGCTATAGAAAGTGAGTTCAAGGAATTTCTTGTTGCTCGCATAAATACTGGGTCAGAGAGCATTATAATAACTGTTGTATACAACCCACCAAGGAACCAAAATAGGCTTGAAGTTTATGAGGAAAGTCATATAGGTACTATTGAAGTCATAAACTCAGTTGTTAACATGGCACGGGAAAAAAAAATGTAGGATTTTGATTATGGGAGACTTTAATCATAAAGAGATAGGTTGGATAAATCTTGACCCACACAGTGGTGAGGACTCATTCGGGGCAAGATTCCTAGATTGCGTACAAGGGAATTTCCTACACCAACATGCAATAGAACCAACAAGGGCCAGGGGTGGGGATGAGCCATCACTACTTGATCTAGTGTTCACAGATAATGTGTTGGATATTGAAAAAATTGAGTATGAACCACAAATTGGAAAGAGTGACCACTGTGTGTTGTTGATGGAGTATATCATTGAAGATATTCTTCCTGAGAGTAGAGGCACAGAGGACATGAGGAGGAACTATCCGAAAGGAGATTACATCAAAATGAATGAGCTTTTTGCAGTTATTGACTGGAGAACCTTATTTTACAACAAATCTGTACAAGAAATGTATGACATCTTTTGTGAGAAATATGGGAAGATAGTAGATTGCTGCATACCTGTCACCAAAGTAGGTGTAATTCATGCCAGAGAGAAATGGTTCGATAATGGGTGTAAAAGAGCTAAAGAGTGGAGAGACAAATGCTGGAAAAGGTATAGGAGGAGAAAAAACATAAATGCCTGGCAAACCTACAAAAGAGCAAGAAATGACTACCTAAGTAAAGGGAGAGAGGCAGAGAGAGACTATGAGAGGGTCATCACCAGGAAGGCTACAGAAAATCCCAAGCTTTTCCACAGCTTTATCAGAGGAAAACTGAAGGTAAAAGAACAGGTTTTA
This sequence comes from Halocaridina rubra, assembly GCA_037179515.1. Taxonomy (NCBI): domain Eukaryota; kingdom Metazoa; phylum Arthropoda; class Malacostraca; order Decapoda; family Atyidae; genus Halocaridina; species Halocaridina rubra. The sequence goes on from JAXCGZ010020354.1 coordinate 12,334, forward strand.
AGGCTAAAGAGAGCGGATGGAAGCATCACTGAGACGGATGAAGAGATCTGCAAAGAATTGAACAAAGAGTTTCAGTCAGTATTTACAGTAGAAAATACCCCACGCCCTCAGATTGCAGTGATAGAAGCTCAAGGGCCGGTATTAGAGAACATCAACCTTACAGCCACAGAGGTATGCAAAGTGCTGATGGATTTAGATGTTCATAAAGCTACAGGTCCTGATGACATATCCCCTCATGTGCTTAAAAAATGCGCAAACACAATATCAGTGGCACTAAGTATCATATTTAAGGAGTCACTGGAGTCGGGGGAGATTCCAAGATGCTGGAAACAAGCAAATGTGATACCTATCTTCAAAAAGGGAAGGAGGGATACGGCTCTGAACTATAGACCAGTTTCCTTGACCAGCATAGTTTGCAAAGTTATGGAGAAACTACTAAGGAAACATATCTCTCTTCACTTGGAATCCTTCAACTTTTTGTCAGTGAGGCAACATGGCTTCAGAGAAGGAAGATCAACAGTAACAAAATTATTAGAATTTTATGATGAGGTAAGCCAAATCTTACAGGAAAGAGAGGGCTGGGCAGATTGCATATTCCTAGACTTCCATAAAGCGTTTGACACTGTTCCACATGGGAGACTTATTAGGAAGCTGCAATCAATGGCTAGAATAGGTGGAAATGTCTTAGAATGGATAAAAACTTACTTAGAAGGAAGGGAACAGAGGGTTAGAGTAAGACACTCAGTGTCTGAATGGAGAAGAGTTAGTAGTAGAGTTCCACAGGGTTCAGTTTTAGGGCCACTTTTGTTCCTTGTATATGTAAATGACCTACCAGAGTCTGTAAATTCATTCATGAATATGTTTGCAGATGATGCAAAGATTGTGAAGAAAGTAAAAAACGAGAACAATGGTAGAGAACTTCAGGAGGATCTAAATAATCTGCATGAGTGGTCAGAAAAGTGGCTAATGAAATTCAATGCCTCAAAATGTAAGGTAATGAAAATGGGTACAAGTGCAAGAAGGCCCAAGCTTGACTACTCGGTGGCTGGAGTACAACTTCAAGAGACAGAAAATGAGAGAGATCTAGGAGTAAACATACTGGCAGATTTGTCTCCAGAAATACATATAAATGGCATAGTAAGGGCAGCATATGCATTATTATCAAATGTAAGGGTAGCCTTCAGGCACATGGACAAGGAAATGTTCAGAAATATTTATGTAACCTATGTGAGGCCAAAACTCGAATATGCAGCCCCCTTTTGGAATCCGCACTTGAAAAAGCACATAGCTAAGCTTGAAAAAGTTCCAAGACATGCCACGAAACTGGTGCCAGAAATACGCAATCTCGGTTATGATGAGAGGCTGAGGGAATTAGACTTGCCATCACTCGAAGCCAGAAGAGTAAGGGGGGATATGGTGACAGTCTTTAAATTCCTTCATGGTTATGATAGAGTGGATAAGGATCGATATTTCGATATGGCTGGCTCTAGAACTAGAGGTCATAGTTTGAAGCTTCGTAAGAAAACTTCTTTGCAGGATGTAAGGAAATACTTTTTCAGTGTAAGAGTAGTTGATAATTGGAATTCGCTAAGCGAGGAGGTAGTTAATGCTATCTCAATCCATAGTTTTAAGGACAGGTACGATAAGTATCACTAAGTCTAAAATGGAACCGATCAGGAGACGGGAAGATACGAGCTTTGGGCTCTTTCCCGTAAACACAATTAGGTAATCACAATTAGGTAATCACACACACACACACACACACACACACACACACACACACACACACACACATATATATATATATATATATATATATATATATATATATATATATATATATATATATATATATATATATATATATATATATATATATATATATATATATATATATATATATATATATATATATATATATATATATATATATATATATATATATATATATATATACACACACACACACACACACACACACACACACACACACACACACACACACACACACACACACACATATATATATAAATATATATATATATATGTATATATATATATATATATATATATATATATATATATATATATATATATATATATATATATATATATATATATATATATATATATATATAGAAAGGAAGCCCATCAGTGAAACAAAACTTATAAAACAATGCTATATTTCGGATCCTAACTGGATCCCTTCTCAAGCACAACTGAGTTGTGCTTGAAAAGGGATCCAGTTAGGATCCGAAATATAGCATTGTTTTATATGTTTTGTTTCACTGATGGGCTTCCTTACTATTTAGTGCTGTATGCTAACAGTTTGTACTTATATATATATATATATATATATATATATATATATATATATATATATATATATA
>JAXCGZ010020355.1:0-14689 GCA_037179515.1 Halocaridina rubra
ATTACCTAATTGTGATTACCTAATTGTGTTTACGGGAAAGAGCCCAAAGCTCGTATCTTCCCGTCTCCTGATCGGTTCCATTTTAGACTTAGTGATACTTATCGTACCTGTCCTTAAAACTATGGATTGAGATAGCATTAACTACCTCCTCGCTTAGCGAATTCCAATTATCAACTACTCTTACACTGAAAAAGTATTTCCTTACATCCTGCAAAGAAGTTTTCTTACGAAGCTTCAAAATATGACCTCTAGTTCTAGAGCCAGCCATATCGAAATATCGATCCCTATCCACTCTATCATAACCATGAAGGAATTTAAAGACTGTCACCATATCCCCCCTTACTCTTCTAGCTTCGAGTGATGGCAAGTCTAATTCCCTCAGCCTCTCATCATAACCGAGATTGCGTATTTCTGGCACCAGTTTCGTGGCATGTCTTTGAACTTTTTCAAGCTTAGCTATGTGCTTTTTCAAGTGCGGATTCCAAAAGGGGGCTGCATATTCGAGTTTTGGCCTCACATAGGTTACATAAATATTTCTGAACATTTCCTTGTCCATGTGCCTGAAGGCTACCCTTACATTTGATAAGAATGCATATGCTGCCCTTACTACGCCATTTATATGTATTTCTGGAGACAAATCTGCCAGTATGTTTACTCCTAGATCTCTCTCATTTTCTGTCTCTTGAAGTTGTACTCCAGCCACCGAGTAGTCAAGCTTGGGCCTTCTTGCACTTGTACCCATTCTCATTACCTTACATTTTGAGGTATTGAATTTCATTAGCCACTTTTCTGACCACTCATGCAGATTATTTAGATCCTCCTGAAGTTCTTTACCATTGTTCTCGTTTTTTACTTTCTTCACAATCTTTGCATCATCTGCAAACATATTCATGAATGAATTTACAGACTCTGGTAGGTCATTTACATATACAAGGAACAAAAGTGGCCCTAAAACTGAACCCTGTGGAACTCCACTACTAACTCTTCTCCATTCAGACACTGAGTGTCTTACTCTAACCCTCTGTTCCCTTCCTTCTAAGTAAGTTTTTATCCATTCCAAAACATTTCCACCTATTCTAGCCATTGAGTGCAGCTTCCTAATAAGTCTCCCATGTGGAACAGTGTCAAACGCTTTCTGGAAGTCTAGGAATATGCAATCTGCCCAGCCCTCTCTTTCCTGTAAGATTTGGCTTACCTCATCATAAAATTCTAATAAGTTTGTTACTGTTGATCTACCTTCTCTGAAGCCATGTTGCCTCACTGACAAAAAGTTGAAGGATTCCAAGTGAAGAGAGATATGTTTCCTTAGTAGTTTCTCCATAACTTTGCAAACTATGCTGGTCAAGGAAACTGGTCTATAGTTCAGAGCCGTATCCCTCCTTCCCTTTTTGAAGATAGGTATCACATTTGCTTGTTTCCAGCATCTTGGAATCTCCCCCGACTCCAGTGACTCCTTAAATATGATACTTAGTGCCACTGATATTGTGTTTGCGCATTTTTTAAGCACATGAGGGGATATGTCATCAGGACCTGTAGCTTTATGAACATCTAAATCCATCAGCGCTTTGCATACCTCTGTGGCTGTAAGGTTGATGTTCTCTAATACCGGCCCTTGAGCTTCTATCACTGCAATCTGAGGGGGTGGGGTATTTTCTACTGTAAATACTGACTGAAACTCCTTGTTCAATTCTTTGCAGATCTCTTCGTCCGTCTCAGTGATGCTTCCATCCGCTCTCTTTAGCCTTAAAACCTGTTCTTTTACCTTCAGTTTTCCTCTGATAAAGCTGTGGAAAAGCTTGGGATTTTCTTTAGCCTTCCTGGTGATGTCCCTCTCATAATCTCTCTCTGCCTCTCTCCTTTTACTTAGGTAGTCATTTCTTGCTCTTTTGTAGGTTTGCCGGGCATTTATGTTTTTTCTCCTCCTATACCTTTTCCAGCATTTGTCTCTCCACTCCTTAGCTCTTTTACACCCATTATCGAACCATTTCTCTCTGGCATGAATTACACCTACTTTGGTGACAGGTATGCAGCAATCTACTATCTTCCCATATTTCTCACAAAAGATGTCATACATTTCTTGTACAGATTTGTTGTAAAATAAGGTTCTCCAGTCAATAACTGCAAAAAGCTCATACATTTTGATGTAATCTCCTTTCGGATAGTTCCTCCTCATGTCCTCAGTGCCTCTACTCTCAGGAAGAATATCTTCAATGATATACTCCATCAACAACACACAGTGGTCACTCTTTCCAATTGGTGGTTCATACTCAATATTTTCAATATCCAACACATTATCTGTGAACACTAGATCAAGTAGTGATGGCTCATCCCCACCCCTGGCTCTTGTTGGTTCCATTACATGTTGGTGTAGGAAATTCCCTTGTACGCAATCTAGGAATCTTGCCCCGAATGAGTCCTCACCACTGTGTGGGTCAAGATTTATCCAATCTATCTCTTTATGATTAAAGTGTCCCATAATCAAAATCCTACATTTTTTCTCCCGTGCCATGTTAACAACTGTGTGTGTATATAAGAACATAAGAATAGAGGACACTGCAACATGCCTACTGGCACACACGAGGCAGCTCCATTTTTGAATTGTATTTTCAGCATGTCTAACCTATTCTATTCTACTCTACTTATTTATTCTGTTTTTCTTTTTATGATTTTTCTAATAAGCACTAACCTATTCATACCCATCCTACCTCTGTCATATGTCTATCTAATCTACATTTGAAGGTGTCTAAGGTATTGGCATTTACTATCCTACTAGGAAGCTTGTTCCATGCATCAGCTACTCTATTACCAAACCAATTTTTACCAATTTCCCTTCTGAACCTAAATTTATCAAGCTTAAATCCATTATTACGAGTTCTGGTTTGATCATGAATTTTTAAAACTTTATTAATATCTCCCTTGTTAATCCCTTTAAACCATTTATGCACTTCAATCATATCCCCCATAACTCTTCGCCTCTCTAGAGAATGTAGATTAAGTTTTTTTAATCTGTCCTCATATGGTAGATTTCTGATATTGTGTATCATCTTGGTCATTCTTCGTTGCACTCTCTCCAAGGATTCAATTTCCATTCTATAATAGGGTGACCAGAATTGCACAGCATAATCTAAATGGGGCCTAACTAATGCAAGATAGAGCAGCAAAATAACTTTTTCCGTCCTATTGCTGACGCTTCTTGAGATAAATCCTAAAATTCTGTTTGCTTTATTTCTGACTGCTGTGCATTGCTCTCTTGGCTTAAGACTACTACTCACAAGAACTCCCAAATCCCTTTCACACTGAGAACTCATGATTTCATGGTTATTTAGCTTATAACTAGTATTGTCTTTTATAGTACCCATTTTAACTACTTTACATTTTTCAACATTAAATTCCATTTGCCATTTGTCCGACCATTCAGATAATCTATTTAGATCTTCCTGTAAAGCATGAATGTCTTCTTTTCCATTTATAGTTCTACCTATTTTAGTGTCGTCTGCGAATTTACTTAGGTTACTACTGATATCCGAATCCAGATCATTTAGATATACGATGAATAATAGAGGACCCAGTACCGAGCCTTGTGGTACCCCGCTTGTAACCGAGCCCCACTCTGATTTCTCTCCATTTATGCAAACCCTCTGTTTTCTGTCTTTTAACCATTGTTTGATCCATCTGAGCACAGCTCCTCCTATACCATGAGCTTCCAGCTTTTTAACTAATCTTTTGTGAGGAACTCTATCAAAAGCTTTGCTAAGATCTAGATATATTGTATCATATTCTTTGCCACTATCTACTGCCTCGTAAACTTCTGAATAAAAAGACAGTAAGTTTGTAAGGCACGAAAAACCCTTAAGAAACCCGTGTTGTGAAAGTTTTATCAGTCTGTGTAATTCTAGATGTGCCCTTATTTTATTTGCAATTATGGATTCTAGAATCTTACCCACTGTTGACGTTAAACTTACCGGCCTATAATTATTCTTTTTAACACGTTCTCCTTTTTTAAATATTGGTACCACATCTGCCAATTTCCACTCCATGGGTACCGATCCTAATTTTATTGAATTATTAAATAATGCAGTTAGAGGACAACTAAGCTCTTCCTTGCATTCCTTTAATATTCTAGCATATATTCCATCAGGTCCCGGAGATTTATGAGCCTTTAATTTATCTATTTCTTTTATTACCTCCTCTCTCGTAATATTTATTGAACTAAGTATATTATCGGGACTGTCTCTGTAAATGGATTCTACTTCCGGAATATTTTCCAAGTTTTCATTTGTAAATACAGATAAGAAATAATCATTTAAACATGTACACATCACTTTATCGTCATCTGTGATATGGCCATTGGCTACTTCAATTGGTCCGACTTTTTCCTTAAATTTTGTTTGATAATGTTGATAAAACCCTTTAGGATTTTCTTTAGCTTCTCCTGCTATTCGAACTTCGTATTTTCTTTTCGACTCTCTAACTATCTTTTTAACTTCCCTGTTTAACTGTATATATTGCTGCCTCACCTGCTCTTCACCTCTTTTTAGTTTCCTGTATATTCCTCTTTTAATACCTATAAGATTCTTTATTCTATTGTTCATCCATTTAGGGTCATTTTTTCTTGATCTGCAATGTTTCATGGGAATATAGTCTCTCTGACTATTCTTAAGAGTCATGACAAAATTGTTATATTCCTCATCCAAATTTATATTAACTGACGGGCTGCTGTTCTTTCCTGTGAGAGAATTTAATGTATTGATCTTATCTTGTGATAATCCTTGGCATGTGGTACCCAAATTTCGGGGTAATCCGCTACCTGCGACCTGACCTGCTGGATTAACTACCCACATCTGTACCCCAGAAATCCCTTCCCATACCTCATTAGATAATTTAGTTTTTAAGCCCTCAAAATTTCCTGCTCTAAAGTTTGGAACAATATTCTTATTTTCCTTTATAGTTTCCTTGAAAATTATGTTAAATCTAATGGAATCATGGTCACTGTTGCCCAATTTTTCACCAACTTCTAAATTTGTAACCATATTCTCTCTATTACTAAGAACTAAATCTAGTGTATTCACCCCCCGTGTTGCTTCATGTACATGCTGAGAAAGGAAATTGTCTTCTACTACTTCCAAAAACTCCTTAGAGCTACTATCACCTGTTATGGTTTCCCAGTTAATATGTCTAAAATTAAAATCGCCTACAATGCAAACTCTATTTGACCTGCTCACTTTAGAAATTTCATCGTATATAATTTGCGACTCTATATTATCTAGATCAGGTGGTCTGTAGACTACTCCTACAACTAGACTTTCTATATTATTTTTAATTTCAACCCATAAGGTTTCTGAATTTAGATTTGTCTTAATTCCAGACTTAATGCAGCTTCTGAGGCTATCTTTAATATACATAATTACCCCTCCCCCTCTTTTATCTGCACTACGATCAGCATTATAAAGTTTATATCCTGTAATAATGTACTCAGCTTTAAGGTGTTTGCTTTCTAATTTAATCCAACTTTCACTAATGCATATTATATCCGGTCTCTCACTACATACTATGGCTCTCAGTTCTTCTATCTTGTTACCTAAACTACGGCTATTTGTATAATATACTTTTAAACTTTCTCTAGCTTCACCCTTCTTGTGGCTATTCTTTTTGTTAATATTTGTTCTATGTAACAAATGGTTCTTATCCTTAGACGCCCAGTTATTTGACCCACTATTTACTGAACCCTTACTGACTAATTTCTCTGCACAAGTATTAATCATTTCATTATTTGTGTCTAACAAAACCCCCCTACCTCTCTGTCTATCATACCAGCCAATACCGAGACACCTGAATTAGAAAGATGCACTCCATCCCGTGTGTGTGTATGTGTGTGTGTGTGTGTGTATATATATATATATATATATATATATATATATATATATATATATATATATATATATTTATATATATATATATATATATATATATATTTATATATATATATATATATATATATATATATATATATATATATATATATATATATATATATATATATATATATATATATATATATATATATATATATATTTGTATGTGTGTGTATGTATGTATATTTATATATATATATGTGTGTATATGTATATATATATATATATATATATATATATATATATATATATATATATATATATATATATATATATATATATATATATATATATATATATATATATATATATATATATATATATATATATATATATATATATATATATATATATATATATATATATATATATATATATCCTGTGCCCTGTGGGGCAGGCACAATATCAAAGAATAGCCTCACCGTATTCCCTGCATGTTGTAAAAGGCGACTAAAAGTGGACGGGGCGGGGGGACTAGGAATACCCCCCCCCCTTGTACCAACCTCCTGTTAGACGTCAAAGAAGAGGGGGAGTAGAGGGGAGAATAACTTCTCCCCAAACTGTTTTCCTTTTTTGATGTCGGCTACCCCCCAATTAAAGGGGGAAACAGCCAAGGTATATGTATGTATGTACTTAGGAATGAACGCATTCTAACTGAATGCCACTTAGTAATCATAAGTCCTAGGTTTGAGTCCCTGTCGGGGTAAAAAAAAAAAAAAAATGATTCATATATATATATATATATATATATATATATATATATATATATATATATATATATATATATATATATATATATATATATATATATAAATTTTGGTTATTTTCACTGTAATAATAATAATAATAATAATAATTCAGTCATAATAATAATAATAATAATTATACAGGGGGTCCCCGTTTAACGTCAGGGTTCCGTTCCTGACAGCTGACTTAGGTCGAATTTTGACGTAAGTCGGAAAAGACCTAAATTCGAACCTAGGTCCCCAACCAATGTTAAATATATATAATCTAAAACATAGGATAATAATCTAAGTTCTTTATCTTTGATTAAAAAATTAAAAAACTAAACCTTATAGTATTGCTTGCTCTTACTTGTGTAACTTTCATTATATCAATAGTAAAATTAGACTTCAATGCAGTGCATTATTGCTTACCTTTACTCTTGTGGTCAGCTTTCATGCTGGAAGGAGCATTGCAAGGGAGGGAGAGCCTGGCCTACTAGGAGGTGTTACATAGGACTGGGACATGTGAGTCTAGAGATGCAAATAAACATACAGCAGATGATGGAGATACTGGGGTAGGTGAGTCTATAAAGGTAGAGGCACATCGGGTAGAGGGTACAGGATCTGTTGTAAAGGCTCTACCTTCACGAAGAATTGGTCAAGGCGACTCTGGAAAGATGCCCTCATCTTCTCATATATTTCATTGTAACACCGCAGGGCATCATTGATCCCTCTGTCGACCTTAGTGTACCTGGTAATGTTGGGGTCCTGAGCCTCGAGCTTTGCCAACACTTCCTCTGCCAGGGCAAATGTTTCTTCCAATTCCCTGGTTGGGAATATCTATGGCTCTGGGCTTGGTAGTTCTTCCTCCTCTTCAATTATCTGCTTCTCCAGTGAGGTCCTTAGTAGATAACTCCTCACCATGATATCCCAGAAGCTCTTTTGCATCATCAGCCTCCATCTCCAACTTGAGCTCCTTAGTCATTACAAGTACTTTCTTGGTTACATCCTCAACTGTCACCTCAAAACTCTGAAAGTTATTCACAAAATAGGGGCATGCTTCTTTCCATACCCCATTCAAGTTTGTTAGCAGCACTTTCTCCCAAGCATCAGCAATATTCTTCACAGCATGAAGAAAATTGTATGACTTCCAGATGACCTTTAGAGTCAACTTCTTGTTCTTCTCAGTTACCCTGAGAGCCATATTGATTGTCCTTCGGAGGTAGTAGGCTTTAAAAGAGGCGATGACTCCCTGATTCTTTAGCTGTAACAGGGAAGTGGTATCAAGTGGAAGATTAACCACCTTTACATTAGGATGAAAATCATCCAAATGGGCAGGGTTACCAAGGGCATTGTCCAGGATTAGCAACACCTTAAAGGGCAGACCCTTGGCAGCACAGTACCTCTTTGCTTCAGAGACAAAATGGTTGCTAAACCAGTCCTCAAATATTTGAAGGGTTATCCAAGCCTTCTTGTTTGACTTCCTGATGACTGGCAGTTGACCCCTCCAAATGCCCTTGAGTGCCCTTGGAATTTTTGCTGTCTTCTCCTCCTTGGTTATGTACGTATGACTAGGCATACGCTTTATGAATAGGCCAGTCTCATCCACGTTAAATACATGTTCGGCATGGTAATCCCTCGCCCTTATTATCTCAGCCAAAGCAAAAATAGGAAACATTTTTGCTGCTTCCTCATCACCACTAGCAGCTTTATCTTTCACATTTATATTATACAAAATAGCATGAGTCTTAAAGCAATTAACCAATCTCTACTAGCCACAAACTCTTCACTTGCTGTACCTTCCCCCTTTTCTCTTTTCAAGGCTTTAAAAAATATATTAGCCTTTTCCTGTATTAACATAAGGCTTATTGGGATATGCCGTCGATTTTAGTCTTCAAGCCAAGAATCAGCAATCTCTCCATCTCGATCATAAGGCGACTACACTGCCTCGTGATCACAGTAGACATCTTAGGAATCGAACCTTTTACATGGTCTTGGATGCGATCTTTGTCTATGATGATCTTGGCCACAGTCGTACCGTCTAATCTGAGATTGCGGCCAATATTTAGAAGATTCTCTATTATCAGCTTAGTTTACTATTTCAATTTTAATTTCCATGGTGATAGCGTTCCTTTATTTTTGTCGCAATGTCATCAGAACTATCTTTAACACACTTGGTAGGCATAGTAATTTCAGAAACGAGCGAACATGAGAGAGAGTAGATAAAACACGAGGCACAATGCAGAGGGCTGGAATAAACTGAGCGGTGGTTCTTCTTCCTCTTCAAATGCCGTGTGACGCCGCATTCCTACACTATGTTCAACAAACTATTACGAATAAACTTGTATATACTTTTGTGTTTTTTTTTCAAAATAATTCTACAGTATAACCAAATATATAAGCAAATAAATATATAAAGCCATGACTTGATAGATACAAATCCAGCTTTGCTGCTAGCTGTGTATTCCTGTGTATTTCGAATAAAATAGTATTTACGGCTGTGGTTGTTTTTGTTCTTTAAATTCAATATAATCCTTCATTATAACCAAATATATAAAAAAATAAATAAAGTCATTAACTTGATAAATATGAATGCAGCTGTGCTACTAGCTGTGTATTCGTCCGCCATGCTCACAAGCTGTTCAGTACGTGCGGTTCAACTTACCACACCAGACAGGTAGGTAAAAAAATTTAGTGATAATGTATTAATTATTTATTGGCCTCTGATGTAACGGCGAAAGGACATAACTCGAAACGATGTTATGCGAAGACTCTGATAGTAATAGAAATAATAATAATAATAATAATGATAATAATAATAATAATAATAATAATAAATAATGATAATTGTAGAGAGATAGAGAGAGAGAGAAAACGAATTCAGACTATTACCATCGTTTTCAAAGATATACATGTATGTGTATATGTGTAATACACACCTGCTGTACACATTGTGAGAAGAGGAGAGGCTTGGGGTATATGTACTACCTAGAAGGGGGTAGATATTGACTGACTTGTATTAGGTAGTGTTTTTACAATTCACGTTGCAAACTAGTCAGGTTCCAGAAGTCTAATAGTAAGTAGAATTGTTCGAAAGTTGTGTTTAGTTAAAAAAACAGTAATGTACAGTACTCACATGCGTAGTACTGTACAGTACCTAAGCTAAAGACACCCAACTACTACATGAAACATAAAATATACAGTATTAGTGAATTTTAATGCAGTAATAAAGATGTAATAATACAGCACAGTACAGTAATAATGATGTAATAATACAGCACAGTACAGTAATACATAAATTAATACATGGATACCAGGCTTGTTCAACGTCGGGTTTCCGTTCCTGACAGCTGACTTACAGTGGATTTCGACGGAAGTCAGAGCAGACCTAAATTTTAACCTAGGACCCCCAACTAATGTAAAAAATATATCATCTAAAGCATAGATAATAATCTAGGTACTTAATCTAAGACATATAAATATTAAAACTAAACTTACCCATATTTTTACCTTTACTTGTGTACCCTAAAACATAAAAATAGTAAAATTACACGACAGTATAGTACAGTATACAGTACAATATTGCTTATCTTTACTCGTGTGGTTGGCTTGCACACTGGAAAGAGCATTGCAAGGGAGGGAGAAACAGGCTAATTGGGAGGTGGAAGCTGGAGGGGCAGGTGCTGAAGAGACTGGGGCAGGTGAGTATGGATAGGCAAAAGAACATACAGCAGGTAATGGAGGTACTGGGACAGATAAGTCTATAGAGGTAGAGGGTACAGGATTTGTTGGTGGGGGCTCTACCTTCACGAGGAATTTGTCAAGGAGAGTCTGGAAGGATACCCTCTTTTTCTCCTCATATAGGGCATCATTGATCCTTCTCTTGACCTTCGTGTACTTGGCAACGTTGGGGTCCTGAACCTCAAGCTTTACCAACACTTCCTCTACTAGGGCAAACATAATTCCCTGGTTGTGAATCTCGTGGGCTATGGGCTTTGTAGTTCTTCCTCCTCTTCAATTATCTGCTTCTCCATTTGAATGAGGTCCTCGGCAGATAACTCCTCACCATGAGATTCCAGGAGCTCTTTTACATCATCAGCCTCCACCTCCAACTCGAGCTCCTTAATCACGGCAGCTACTTTCATTGTTACAGTCTCAACTGTCTCCTAAAAGCCTCGGAAGTCATTCGCAATATAGGGGCATGCTTTCATCCATACCTCATTCAAGTTCGTTTGCCTCACTTCCTCCCTAGCATCAGCAATATTATTTACAGCCTGAATAATATTGTACGACTTCCAGAAGTCCTTGAGAGTCAAGTTCATGTCCTTTTCACTTACCCTGAGAGCCATAGCAATTGTCCTTCAGAGGTAGTGGGCCTTGAAAGAGGCAGTGACCCCTGGTCCATTGGCTATAACAGTGAAATTGTATTAGGTGAAACGTAAACCACCTTTTCTTCTTCTTCTTCGTCTACATCTTTTCCCACTTTTATGTGGGGTCGATGTTTCTGGCCAGTGTTCTCCATATGGTCCTGTCCCATACCTCATCACCCAACACACCTTTAGACCTCAGGTCGTCATTGACGCAATCCATCCACCTACGCTTTGGTCTCCCCCTCCCTCTCATACCCTGTATATCTATTTCCATCACCCTCCTCCCAACATACTGTTCATCCCTCCTAACGACATGACCATGCCATCTTAGTCTACTTTCTTGTATCTTATCTGATATTTCTCTAACTTTTGAGGTACTGCACCTCTAATTACCTCGTTTCTGATCTTATCGCTTCTTGTCACCCCACACATCCATCTCAACATCCTCATCTCTGCCACATCCAGTTTTTTCTCTTGTGTCTTCTTTATAGCCCATGTCTCTGCTCCATACATCATTGCAGGTCTCACAACTGTCTTATGCACTTTACCCCTCAACTTAATCCCTATTCTCCTGTCGCACAGCATCCCAGACACTTTCTTCTAGTTCTTCCATCCCGCTTGTATTCTGTGGGTTATTTCTGACTCTAAGTCACCATCCTCTGCTACTGTTGATCCCAAGTACTTGAACTTTTCAACTCTTCAACACCTTCCCCTGCAAATTGACCTCCCCATCCTCATCATCTCTCAACCTCAAGTACTCTGTCTTCTTCCTGCTAATTCTCAGTCCTCTATCCTCCATCACTCTTCTCCACTCCTCAAGCTTCTCCTCCACTACCTCTCATCTGTTGCTACACAGTACAATGTCATCTGCAAAGAGCATACACCATGGTGACTGATCTCTAATGCCCTGAGTTACTACATCCAAGACCAGATCAAATAGATATGGACTCAAAGCAGACCCTTGATGCAGACCAACATTTACTGAGAGACTTTTCGTCAAGCCCACAGTGCTCTTAACATTTGCCTCTGACCTCTCATATATATCTTGGATGATTCTTACATATTTCTCGGGGACTCCCTTTTCTCTAATACACCTGCACACCTCTTGACATGGGACTCGATCATATGCCTTATCCAGGTCAATAAAGACCATATGCAGTCCTTTCTGTTTCTCATTATGCTTTTCCATCATTTGTATCAAGGCAAATATGGCATCCACTGTCCCTCTTCCAGGCATGAAGCCAAACTGTTCATACCCAATTGTCGTAACCTCTCTGAGTCTCCTCTCTATGATCTTCTCCCATATCTTCATAGTATGACTTAGCAACATTATACCTCTATAGTTTCCACACTCCTGAATGTCTCCCTTCCCTTTATAGATTGGGATGATTAGGCTTCCTTTCCACTCCTCTGGCATCTTTTCCTGACTAAAGATCTTTTGCATTAAGTCCCACAAGATATCTATGCCTTCCTCTCCAACACTCTTCCATACCTCCACTGGCATCTTATCAGATCCTGCTGCCTTTCCATTTTTCATTTTCCTTACTGCCCGCTCTACCTCTTTTCTAGCCACTGTTGTTGTAACTGCTTCATTTGGAAGTCCATCTTCAAATACTGCTCTTGGGTTCTCTTCATTTAGTTATCCTTCAAAATAAGTTTCCCATCTGCTTTTTATTTCGTCCTCTCCTGCTAGAACTACTCCATGGTTATCCTTATTTGTCTTACTTGGGTCATGTCCTTGGATGCAGCATCTCGGGCCTTTACAGTTCGCCATATTTTCTTCTCTCCTTCTGGTGTTTCCAGCTCTTCATAGACTTCATTCAATGTCTCTGCCTTTGCTTTTGCTACTGCTCTCCTTGCCTCCTTCTTTGCCTGCTTGTACTCTTCTTTATCCTGCTCCAGGCCTGATAAATCTGCCTTTTAATTAGCTTCTTTCTTGTCCTTCACCCATTCTTGCACTTCCTCATTCCACCACCATGACTCTTTATCATTTGATGGTTTCTTTCCTGATGACTTTCCAAGTACCTCCTCACCAACCCTCAAAATTACCTTACTATTCTCTGTCCACCATTCTTGTACATCCTCATGCAACCTTATCGCTTCCAACACTTCCCTTAAACATAGTTTTCAGCTCTGCATCTTTCAATCTCCACCACTTTATCTTTGGGTCCATCCTCGGCTTCTTTCTTTTCCTACTTTTCTTGAGCCTGCAATCAGTTACTACTATCCTATGGTGCACTGCTACACTCTCCCCATTTATTACTTTACAGTTGCTAATCTCCTTCAGATGGTCTCACCTACACAACAATAAATCGATCTGGTTCTCCCTCCCACCACTACTGTATGTAATCAGTCTGTTTTCCTTTTTCTCAAAGAATGTATTGATCAATGCCAGATCAAATGCCACTGCAAAATCAATCAATCTCTCTCCCCCCTCATTTCTCTTGCCCACCCCCCAGCCCCCATGAACTCTATCAATCCCATCCCTCCCAATTCCCAAATGACCATTTAGATCTCCCAAAATTACCCTCTCCCTTATAGGAATTGTTCTAAGCTCCTGGTCTATCTCCTCCCGAAATACATCCTTCCCCTCTGCTATACAATCAGTTTGTGGGGCATAGGCACATACCACAGTGACTACCGTTTCTCCCAGTCCCAGCTTTAAACTCATAATTCTGTCACTCTTTTTATTCACACCAAGTAAGCTTTCCTTCAGGTCTTTGGGTAGTATTATTCCTACACCATTTCTCCCTTCCTCATTCGCTCCACTATAGAACAATTTGCAACCCTCACCCAGTTTCCTTGCCTTATTTCCTTTCCACCTGGTCTCCTGCACACACAGCACTCCAATTCTCCTCCTCTCCATCAGGTCCATCAATTCTCGCCCCTTCCCACTCATCGTCCCCACATTAAGAGTGCCCACCTGCAGCACCTCATCTGACACTCTCCCTTGAGCTTGCCTCTTTAACCCAGCCCGCCCATGATTGGGTAGCCCTTGCTGTCTCTCCGGAGGGGTCAGGTGAAGCCCGAACGCGTCGCCTAAGGGGAACGCCCTAGTATGGTGACTATTCTCGTTATCTGTACTGGCCATATTTTGGTTTTGGCAAAATTTTTATGGCCGGATGCCCTTCCTGCCACCAACCCTCCCCATTTACATGGGCTTGGGACCGGCACCAAGTTGAGGCTGGCTTGCCCCCTCAGTGGTTGGGTTGTAAACCACCTTTACATTAGGATGAAAGTCATCCAAATGAGCAGAATAACCAAGGCATCATTCAAGATTAGCAACACCTTATAGGTCACACACGTGGCAGCACAGTACCTCTCTGCTTCAGGGACAAAATGGTTGCTGAACCAGTCCTCAAATATTTGAAGGGTTATCCAAGCCCTCTTGTTTGACTTCCAGATGACTGGCAGTTGACCCTTACAAATCACTTGAGTGCCCTTGTTTTTTTTTTGCATAATAAACCAACTAGGGCTTCTGCTTACAGTCTCCCCAAAAACAAAGTCAGTCTCTCCTTGTTTACATTATGATCTGGTGCTGTGTTCTTCTCCTTGGTGATGTATGTATGACTAGGCATGCACTTCCATAATAAGCCAGTCTCATCCACTTTAAATACCTGTTTGTCACAGGAACCCCCCCTCCCTTATTATCTCAGCCAGTGCAATAGGAAGCATTTTTGCT
>JAXCGZ010020356.1:0-14645 GCA_037179515.1 Halocaridina rubra
CGAACGTGTTCGACAACCAAATACCCCTTTCACACGTTCGAACATCACTTCAAACACTTGTTTGTCGAACCGCGTTCGACGAACCGTTTGACCGTGTAAACCCCCCTTTAGGGGGGAAGAAGAGGTCTCTGAATTTTTTGCATGGTTATGACACCGGGAAAGCCAAGGAAATTTGCCCTCTTCTGGCCCGGGCACCAAGAAGAACAAAGCAGAAACAAGAGACTGATAGGCAAAGAAAAAGACAGGCAGAAAGCATGGACAAAGTAATGAAGATTTAATAATAATGAGAAAAAGAGCAAAGGAAAACAGCAGAGATGCGGAGTGTTGTGACTTGTCAGATGCGAAGGGATACCAACAGATGTGTAACAAATTCGCCAAAATATTTGCTGTAGATGTGGGAAAAGTTAAAGAACTGTAACTGAAGAAAGACTAAACTCTGACCTTTTCTATCCAGTCCTATTTAAGTCCTAAAGACCTTCAGTTGTAGTATCGAAACAGGCAGCTGGTGCCATGGGCTATTAATGCTATATGGATTAACAAAGCCTTCTGCTGAGGTAAAGATAGTGGGATATTATAGCATTTCTTGTAAATACACATTCACATTCATTAAAACTTAGGTATGAACATGCAGCTCCTGTCTCTTTACCTACCTACTTATATATATATATATATATATATATATATATATATATATATATATATATATATATATATATATATATATATATATATATATATATATATATATATTATATATATATATATATAATTACCTAATTGTACTTACGGAAAAGAGCCCCAAGCTCGTAACTTCCCTTCTCCTGGTCGGTTCCATTTTGTACGTAGTGATACTTATCCTTAAAACTATTGACTGAGTTAGCATTAACTACCTCCTCGCTTAGCGAATTCCAATCATCAACTACTCTGAAGGAGGGGGGTAAGAATACTTCCTCCGTGTTCCCCTGCGTGTCGTAAAAGTCGAATAATGGGGCGGAGCGAGGGGACTGGGAATCCCCTTCCTCTGTATTTACTTCCCACAAGAAGTCAAAGTATTTTCTTTGACTCAGCCACCCCCCTTACAAGGGGGAATATGGCTTTGGTATATGGATGGAACTACTGTTACACTAAGAAAGTACTTCCTTACATCCTGCAAAAAAGTTTTCTTACGAAGCTTTAAACTATGACCTGCAGTTCTAGTGCAAGCCATATCAAAATATCGATCCATATCCACTCTGTCATAAAAATAAAGGAATTAAAAAACCGTCACCATATTCCCCCTCAATCTTCTAGCTTCGAGTGATGGTAAATCTAATTCCCTCAGCCTCTCATCATAACTGAGATTGAGTATTTCTGGCAGCAGTTTCGTGGCATGTCTATGAACTTTTTCCAGCTTAACTACGAGCTTCTCAAGTGCGAATTCTAAAAGGGAACGTGTTTGTGCAATTACCTAATTGTGCTTACGGGAAAGAGCCCAAAGCTCGTGTGTGTGTGTGTGGTGTGTGTGTGTGTGTGTGTGTGTGTGTGTGTGTGTGTGTGTGTGTGTGTGTGTGTGTGATTACCTAATTGTGTTTACGGGAAAGAGCCCAAAGCTCGTATCTTCCCGTCTCCTCATCGGTTC
Organism: Halocaridina rubra; assembly: GCA_037179515.1. Taxonomy (NCBI): domain Eukaryota; kingdom Metazoa; phylum Arthropoda; class Malacostraca; order Decapoda; family Atyidae; genus Halocaridina; species Halocaridina rubra. The sequence continues at coordinate 1,619 of JAXCGZ010020356.1, forward strand.
CATTTTAGACATAGTGATACTTATCATACCTGTCCTTAAAACTATGGATTGAGATAGCATTAACTACCTTCTCGCTTAGCCAATTCCAATTATCAACTACTCTTACACTGAAAAAGTATTTCCTTACATCCAGCAAAGAAGTTTTCTTACGAAGCTTCAAACTATGACCTCTAGTTCTAGAGCCAGCCATATCAAAATATCGATCCCTATCCACTCTATCATAACCATGAAGGAATTTAAAGACTGTCACCATATCCCCCCTCACTCTTCTAGCTTCGAGTGATGGTAAGTCTAATTCCCTCAGCCTCTCATCATAACTGAGATTGCGTATTTCTGGCACCAGTTTCGTGGCATGTCTTTGAACTTTTTCAAGCTTAGCTATGTGCTTTTTCAAGTGCGGATTCCAAAAGGGGGCTGCATATTCGAGTGTGTGTGTGTGTGATTACCTAATTGTGTTTACGGGAAAGAGCCCAAAGCTCGTATCTTCCCGTCTCCTGATCGGTTCCATTTTATACTTAGTGATACTTATCATACCTGTCCTTAAAACTATAGATTGAGATAGCATTAACTACCTCCTCGCTTAGCGAATTCCAATTATCAACTACTCTTACACTGAAAAAGTATTTCCTTACATCCTGCGAAGAAGTTTTCTTACCAAGCTTCAAACTATGACCTCTAGTTCTAGAGCCAGCCATATCAAAATATCGATCTCTATCCACTCTATCATAACCATGAAGGAATTTAAAGACTGTCACCATATCCCCCCTCACTCTTCTAGCTTCGAGTGATGGTAAGTCTAATTCCCTCAGCCTCTCATCATAACTGAGATTGCGTATTTCTGGCACCAGTTTCGTGGCATGTCTTTGAACTTTTTCAAGCTTAGCTATGTGCTTTTTCAAGTGCGGATTCCAAAAGGGGGCTGCATATTCGAGTTTTGGCCTCACATAGGTTACATAAATATTTCTGAACATTTCCTTGTCCATGTGCCTGAAGGCTACCCTTACATTTGATAAGAATGCATATGCTGCCCTTACTATGCCATTTATATATGTGTGTGTGTGTGTGTGTGTGTGTGTGTGTGTGTGTGTGTGTGTGTGTGTGTGTGTGTGTGTGTGTGTGTGTGTGTGTGTGTGCATAGATATGGCTACGTAAGGAAATTGAAAGAAATTTAGAGATCCTTAGTACTTTCAAATTTATTACTTATCTTCAGATTCCTCTGAAGATAAATAATAAAGATGAAAGTACTAAGGATCTCGAAATTTCTTTCAATTTCCTTAAACAGCCATATCCATCCACATATTCTGAATATTCACGTGTTTCTCGTGAAATGGAATCATACACACAGAGAGACACACACACGGGAAGTTACGAGCTTTGGGCTCTTTCCCATAAGCACAATTAGGTAATTACACACACACACACACACACACACACACACACACACATACACACACACACACACACACACACACACACATATATATATATATATATATATAATATATATATATATATATATATATATATATATATATATATATATATATATATATATATATATATATATATATATATATATATATATTGTATATATAAGCAAATAAGCACATTACCATATGTGAACACCTGACTCATATTTTACCCCGACTGGGACTCGAACCTAGGACACATAATTACTGTGTCAAGATGCAACCAGCTACACCACAGAAGGTTAAAAGGGAAACAAACCTTACAGCTTTATCTGCTACACTAGGAATGAACGCATTCTATCTGAACGTCACTCTGTTCACATTACAGCTTTCCCCAACCTCATTCGTTGCTTCATTTTTGCATATGGTAATGTGCTTATTTGACTACTGTTGATCCCTTATTAGATTGAGATTTGAATCAAATATGAAGACGAAGTCATGAGTGAGGTTGGGGGAAGCTGTAATATGAACAGAGTGGCATTCAGATAGAATGCGTTCATTCCTAGGAGAGCAGATAAAGCTGTAAAGTTTGTTTCACTTTTAACCTTCTGTGGTGTAGTTAGTAACACTTTGGAACAGTAATAATGTGTCCTAGGTTCGAGTTCCACTTGGGGTTATATATGATTCATCTTTCCACATATGGCAATGTGCTTATTTGATTATTGTCGATCCCTTATTAGATTGAGATTTGAATTAAATGTGAAAACGAAGCACCGAGTGAGGTTGGGGGAAACTGTGATATGAACAGAGTGACATTCAGAGAGAATTCGTTCATTCCTAGTATAGCAGATAAAGTTATAAGGTTTGTTTCCCTTTCAACCTTCTGTGTAGCTAGTAGCACCTTGGCACAGTAATTATGAGTCCTAGGTTCAAGTCGGGCTAAAGTATGATATATATATATAATATATATAATATATATATATATATATATATATATATATATATATATATATATATATATATATATATACTGCCACAGATACCTTGCACAATGGGAGGGGGAGGGCTAGGCAAAGCACATTCCCAGTTACCAGAGACCATTTCTTACAAACATACTTCCAATCTCCTCCCATTTGACCCCACTTGTCTCACAACCACGCACAATTATGACCCAAATTCAAGAGTTATGATCTATCCTTTCTCTACTCTACATCTCACAGGTATTGTGTGGAGATATGTAGCTCATGGATTGGTAGTCGCATGTCCACCTCCAGACTCTGGAATTCTCTTCCTCTTTCTATGTTTCCTAATTCTTATGACCTATCTTCTTTCAAAAAGCTGATCTATCGCCATCTTAGGGTTTAATCATGCCATATTTCTAGGTTTTCATTACTTGGACTATTCGTTTAGTCTTTTCTTTTCCTATTGTGCATCATTCTCTTATTTATGCCTTGTCTTTAAACTTCTACTTTTTCTTTGTCTCAATGATTTTCTTGATGCGCTGGCCCGATGATAGCAATTTTCTTGACTTTCCCTGTGTCACACGCATAAAAAATGAGTAAAAAAGCATCTCCAGGAGACAACATGCTTGTTATTCAACCACGAACGTTTCCTTACGAGAATAGACTAAACACTTATAAGTTACAAGGTGCAGAAGAAATAATATTAACTTAGTACCAAAGTTTTGAGAATTATATTTTAAATCATTCTTGAAAATGAATATGAATATACTCCGTTATGTGAATAAAAAGTAGTGAAGCATAATCTCTGCATGGATAAGCACTAGAAGAGAAAAAATTATATAAGCTGAAAAGTGAGGAAGCAATAAAAAAAGGATATCTGGTGTAGTTAGTAGCACCTTGGAACAGCAATAATGTGTCCTAGGTTTGAGTCCCAGTTGGGGTAAAATATGATTCATGTTTTCACATATGGTAATATGCTTATTTGATTATTGTTGATCCCTCATTAGATTGAGATTGAATTAACTGTGAAAACGAAGCCCCGAGTGAGGTTGGGGGAAACTGAAGTATGAACAGAGTGACATTCAGATAGAATGCGTTCACTCCTAGTATAGCAGATAAAGCTATAAGGTTTGTTTCCCTTTTAACCTTCTGTGGTGTAGTTGACAGCGCCTTGGCACAGTAATTGTGTCTTAGGTTCGAGTCCCAGTCGGGATAAAGTATGATTCATATATATATATATATATATATATATATATATATATATATATATATATATATATATATATATATATATATAATATATATATATATATATATATATATATATATATATATATATATATATATATATATATATAAATATATATATATATATATATATATATATATATATATATATATATATATATATATATATATATATATATATATATATATATATAATATACTGCCCCAGACATCTTGCACAATGGGATGGGGAGGGCTAGGCAAAACACATTCTCAGTTACCAGAGAACATTTCATACAAACATACTTCCAATCTCCTCCCGCATTCGCGAGTCGACGGATCGCGCCTCATCCAGGCAAGAGAGTTTAAGCTGTTTACTGGGGAGGTTACTGCTGTGGCTGGGCCACAGTGGGGGGGTTGGGGCCTGTGCCAGCTGGCGACCGCCCTATGGGTCCTCCATGACCCGTTCCACCCATCCGTGGGTGGAGAATCTAAAACAACAATCTCCTCCCTTTTGACCCCACTTGTCTCACAACCATGCACGTTTATGACCCAAATTAAAGAGTTCTGATCTATTCTTTCTCTACTCTACATCTCACAGGTATTGTTTGGAGATCTGTAGCTCACGGATTGGTAGGCGTATGTCCACATTCAGACTCTGGAGTTCTCTACCTCTTTCTATATTTCCTAATTCTTATGACCAATCTTCTTTCAAAAAGCTGATCAATCGCCATCTCAGGGTCTAATCATGCCATACTTCTAGGTTCTCATTACTTGGACTATTCTTTTAACTTTTACTTTTCCTATTGTGTATCATTCTCTTATTTATGCCTTGTCTTTAAACTTCTACTTTTTCTTTGTCTCAATGTTTTTCTTGGTGCCCAGGCCCGATGTTCGCAATTTTCTTGCCTTTCCCTGTGTCACACGCATAAAAAATGAGTAAAAAAGCGCATCTCCAGGAGACAACATGCTTGTTATTCAACCAAGAACGTTTACTTATGAGGATAGACTAAACACTTATAAGTCACAAGGTGCAGAAGAAGTAAAATAGATTTAGTACCAAACTTTTGAGAATTATATATTAAATCATTCTTCGAAACGAATAGGAATATACTACGTTATGTGAATAAAAAGTAGTAAAGCATAATCTCTGCATGGATAAGCACTAGAAGAGAAAAAATTATATAAGCTGAAAAGTGAGGAAGCAATACAAAAAGGATATCTGACTGAGAAAACATAGCAATAGGGTGATAATATCTCTCTAACCTTCCATAGCGTAATAGACAGAGTTGTTGACGGCCACCATCCTTACGCGATGCTCTGTGGTGTCCAGTAAATTAAAGGAGCTCAAATCAGGTGAAAAGTCATTTGCTTTAGAATCATCTTCTTCTGCAGCTTCGTTTTCTTCTTTTTCTTCTTTTGCATCTTTAAAAGAAAGATTTGTGGGTGCCTTCTTGACATTATTAACCGGAGTAAACCTTTGCCTGCTGTGAAAAATCTGGCGTTGTGTTTTCGGCAAAGGTCTCATTGCTTGGATGTAAGCTGGAAGATCTCTGGATACAAGAAGTTTCTGGCCTCGGACGAGTATGACTGGGGCTGATTCTCTAGCTGCTTTCAAGTACTTTTCTTCCATCTGCAAAAATTGGAATACACCATTAGCAAACTTCCCTGCATTTAATACACACACACATACAGTCTTTAAATTCCTTCATGGTTATGATAGAGTGAATAGGAATCGATATTTTGATATGGCTGGCTCTAGAACTAGAGGTCATAGTTTGAAGCTTCGTGAGAGAACTTCTTTGCAGGATGAAAGGAAGTACATTTTTAGTGTAAGAGTAGTTGAAAATTGGAATTGGCTAAGCGAGGAGGTAGTTAATGCTAACTCAATCCATAGTTTTAAGGACAGGTATGATAAGTATCACTAAGTACAAAATGGAACCGATCAGGAGACGGGAAGATACAAGCCTTGGGCTCATTCCCGTAAGCACAATTAGGTAATCACACACACACACACACACACACACGAAAATAACCTTTGAGAGAAGAGACACATGTAGAAAAATATTGATGAGGAAATAAAGCCTAAAAGACCTTCAAGAATTCAAAACAGTGTTCATTAGACCATACAGAAGACAGGAAGAGATAGAAAGGATCAAAAACTTGTTGCAAAGGCTAGAATGTTAAATGAGAAAAGAAATGAAGAAGAGAAGTTAATTTTTGTTTCAGAGTTCTTCCAGACAAAGGAGAGACAAAGAAGATGATGAGAGAAGATCAGGGAATGGGGCCACATTAAGATTGCTGTACACAAATGCTGATGGAATAGCTGGTAAGGCAGTAGAATTGAAATAAAGGACACAACAGTAAGGCAGATACAGTAGTTTTTACAGAGACGAAGCTAAGTGAGGACAAACAGTGTCACAGTTTTTCCTAAGAGCTTCAGGATACTAAAGGTTGAAAGATCTGAGAGGACTGTTGGAGGGATAGCACTGCTCATAAGTGAATGATTTCAGGTTGAAGAAATAAACTTTGCTATAGAAAGTAAGTTCAATGAATTTCTTGTTGTTCATATAAATACTGGGTTAGAGAGCGTTATAATAACGGTTGTATATAACCCACCAAGGAACCAACACAGGCTAGAAGTTTATGAGGAAAGTCATATAGGTTCTACTGATGTCATAAAGTCAGTTGTTAACATTGCATAGGAGAGAAAATGTAGGATTTTGATTATGGGAGATTTTAATCATAGAGAGATAGATTACATAAATCTTAACCCACACAGTGGGAAGGACTCATTTGGGGTAAGACTCATAGATTGCATACAAGGGAATTTCCTACACCAACATGTACTGGAACCAATGAGGGCCAGGGGTCGAGATGTTCCATCTCTGCTCAATCTAGTATTCACAGATAATCTGTTGGATATTGAAAAAAATTGAATATGAACCACCAATTGGAAAGAGTGACCACTGTGTGCTGTTAATGGAGCATACCATTAAAGATGTTCTGCCTGAAACTAGAGGGCTGAGGAATAAGGAGGAAATAGCCGAAAGGAGATTACATCAAAATGAATGAGATTTTTGCAGCCAATGACTGGAGGACCTTATTTAACAACAAATCTGTACATGAATTGCACAACATCTTTTGTGAGGAATATGGAGAGATAATAGATTGTTGCATACCTCCCAAAAAAATAGGAGTTATTCATGCCAGAAAGAAATGGTTCAATAATGAGTGTAAGAGAGCTAAGGAGTGGAGAGACAAATGGTGAAAAAGGCATAGGAAAAGAAAAAAAAACATAAATGCCTGGCAAACTTATAAAAGAGCAAGAAATGATTACCTAAGTAAAAGAAGAGAGGCAGAGAGAAAGACTATGAAAGGGATATCATCAGGAAGGTTAAAGAAAATCCTAAACTTTTCCACAACTTTATCAGAGGAAAACTGAAGGTAAAAGAACAGGTTTTAAAGCTAATGAGAGTGGATGTAAGCATCATCTGAGATGGATGAAGAGATCTGCAAAGAATTGAACAAGGAGTTTCAGTCAGTATTTATAGCAGAAAATACACCACCCCCTCAGATTGTAGAGATAGGAGCTCATGGGCCGCTATTAGAGAACATCTTGCTTTTAGCCACAGAAGTATGCAAAGTGCTGATAGAATTAGATGTCCATAAAGCTACAGGTCCTGATGATATATCCCCTTATGTATCTAACAAATGAGCTAAATCAATATCAGCGGCACTAAGTATCATATTTGAAATATCACTGAGTCAGGGGAGGTTCCAAGATGCTGGAAACAAGCAAACATGGTACCTATCTTCAAAAAGGGAAGGAGGGATATGGCTCTAAATAATAGACCTGTTTCCTTGAAAAGCATAGTTTGCAAAGTTATGGAGAAACTACTAAGGGAACATATCTCACTTCACTTGGAATCCTTCAACTTTTTGTCAGTGAGACAACAGTAACAAACTTAATAGAATTTTATGATGAGGTAAGCCGAATCTTACAGGAAAGAGAGGGCTGGACAGATTACATATTTCTGGACTTCCAGAAAGCATTTGGCTCTCTCCCACAAGGGAGACTTATTAGTAAGTTGCAAGCTATGACAAGAATAGGTTGAAATGTTTTGGAGGCAAGGGAACAGAAGGTTAGAGTAAGACACTCAGTGTCTGAATGAAGAAGAGTTAGTAGTGGAGTTCAACAGGGCTCACTTTTAGGGCCACTTTGTACCTTGTATATGTAAATGATCTACCAAAGTCTGTAAATTCATTCATGAATATATTTGCAGATGATGCAAATATTGTGAAAAAAGTAAGATACGAGAACAATGGTAAAGAACTTCAGGATAATCTAAATAATCTGCAAGAGTGGCCAGAATAGTGGCTAATTCAATTCAATACTTCAAAATGTAAGGTAATGAGAATGGGTACAAGTGCAAGAAGGCCCAAGCTTGACTACTCGGTGGCATGAGTAGAACTTCAAGAGACAGAGACTGAGAAAGATATAGGAGTAAACATACTGGCAGATCTGTCTCCAGAAATGCATATAAATGGCATAGAAAGGGCAGCATATGCTTTCTTAGGAAATGTTAGGGTAGACTTCAGGCACATGGACAAGGAAGTGTTCAGAAATATTTATGTAACCTATGTGAAGCCAAAGCTTGAAAATGCAGCCCCCTTATGGAATCTGCACATGAAACAGCACCTAGTTAAGCTGGAAAAAACTCAAAGGCATGCAACGAAATTGATGCAGAAATACGCAATCTCAGTTATGATGAGAGGCTGAGGAAATTATACTTACCATCACTCGAAGTTAGAAGAATGAGGGGGATATGGTGATGGTTTTTATATTCTTTCATGGTTTTGCCAGAGTGGATAGGGATCGATATTTTGATATGGCTGGCACTAGAACTAGAGGTCATAGTTTGAAGCTTTGTAAGAAAGCTTCTTTGCAGGATGTAAGGAAGTACTTCTTTTTAGTGTAAGAGTAGTTGATAATTGGAATTGGCTAAGTGAGGAGGTAGTTAATGCTAACTCAATCCATAGTTTTAAGGACAAGTATGATAAGTCCAAAATGGAACCTACCAGGAAACTGGAAGTTACGAGCTTGGGGCTGTTTCCTGTAAGCACAATTAGGTAAGTACACACATACACACACACACGCACACACACACACACACACACACACACACACACACACACACACACACACACACACAGAGGACTTAAACAGAGAATCAAGAAGTTAGAGGAAATGGTTACAAGCCTTGATGATAAAATTCGGAATATGGATGGAGAAATGAAAGAGAATGAAACACTCAGAGAACAAATAAGATCTTTGGAGGAAGCAAATAAAGCACAAGGGCAGGAGAGAAAGGAACTAGAAAAAAGAATAAAGAAGCTGGAAGGGGAAAAGAGTCAACTAGAATCTAGAATTTCTAATCAAGAAGATAAAAACAAACAGCTAAATGACAACCTAAAGGAATTAGATGTTAGTTCACTGCTATCTTCTGAGAGAGACGAGATTGCTGCTTGGAATGTTCAGATTAAGGAAAACATTGAACAGTTCAGAAAAGAGTTCCAGGAGCTGAATATGGAAAATGATGCCATGAAAACGTCCTTTGCTGATGCACTAAAGGGGAATGTGGCAGTAAAAGAGGCTGTAAAGGTGGTGGCACTGGAAAACATACAAACAGTTGATTATAAAGAGACAGTAATCGAAAAAATGAAAGACGTTGTGATGGAAAGGGCAAACCAACTCATCAGACAGGCACTTGATAAGGAGAAGACAGTGGTAATCTCAGGCATAAGTGAATCCCAGGAGCCAACATGGCAGGGGAGACTTGAAGAAAATAAAGCTAGGGTTGTAGACCTGATAAGAAAGCTTGGAGTAGTATGTGGTCCTGAGGATATTGTAAACATACACCAACTAGGTAAATATTCGAGGGAAGGAAAGCCGAGACCAACAAAAGTAACCTTTGAGAGAGGGGAGACATGTAGGGAAATATTGTTGAGAAAAAAAAGTCTAAAAGACCTTCAAGAATGCAAAGAAGTGTTCATTAGACGATACAGAACACAGGAAGAGATGGGAAAGATCAAAAACTTGTTGCAAGAGGCAAGAAGGTTAAATGATGAAGGAAATGAGGAAGAGAAGAAAAATTTTCGTTACGGAATACTTCCAGACAAAGGGGAGATAAAGAAGATAATGACAGAAGATCAGGGATGGGGCCTCATTAAGATTGTTATACACAAATGCTGATGGATTAGCTGGTAAGGCAGTAGAATTAAAAGATAGGATTCACAACAGTAAGGCAGATATAGTAGCAATTACAGAGACTAAGTTGAGTGAGGACATAAACAGTGTCACAGTTTTTCCTAAGGGCTTCAGAATACTAAGGGTCGAAAGATCTGAGAGGACTGGTGGAGGGATAGCACTGCTCATAAGTGAGAGGATTCAAGCTGAAGAGATAAACTTGGCTATAGAAAGTGAGTTCAGGGAATTTCTTGTTGCTCGCATAAATACTGGGTCAGAGAGCATTATAATAACTGTTGTATACAACCCACCAAGGAACCAAAATAGGCTTGAAATTTATGAGGAAAGTCATATAGGTACGATTGAAGTCATAAACTCAGTTGTTAACATGGCGCGGGAGAAAAAATGTAGGATTTTGATTATGGGAGACTTTAATCATAAAGAGATAGATTGGATAAATCTTGACCCACACAGTGGTGAGGACTCCTTTGGGGCAAGATTCCTAGATTGCGTACAAGGGAATTTCCTACACCAACATGTAATGGAACCAACAAGAGCCAGGGGTGGGGATGAGCCATCACTACTTGATCTGGTGTTCACAGATAATGTGTTGGATATTGAAAATATTGAGTATGAACCACCAATTGGAAAGAGTGACCACTGTGTGTTGTTGATGGAGTATATCATTGAAGACATTCTTCCTGAGAGTAGAGGCACTGAGGACATGAGGAGGAACTATCAGAAAGGAGATTACATCAAAATGAATGAGCTTTTTGCAGTTATTGACTGGAGAACCTTATTTTACAACAAATCTGTACAAGAAATGTATGACATCTTTTGTGAGAAATATGGGAAGATAGTAGATTGCTGCATACCTGTCACCAAAGTAGGTGTAATTCATGCCAGAGAGAAATGGTTCGATAATGGGTGTAAAAGAGCTAAGGAGTGGAGAGACAAATGCTGGAAAAGGTATAGGAGGAGAAAAAACATAAATGCCTGGCAAACCTACAAAAGAGCAAGAAATGACTACCTAAGTAAAAGGAGAGAGGCAGAGAAAGATTATGAGAGGGACATCACCAGGAAGGCTAAAGAAAATCCCAAGCTTTTCCACAGCTTTATCAGAGGAAAACTGAAGGTAAAAGAACAGGTTTTAAGGCTAAAGAGAGCGGATGGAAGCATCACTGAGACGGACGAAGAGATCTGCAAAGAATTGAACAAGGAGTTTCAGTCAGTATTTACAGTAGAAAATACCCCACCCCCTCAGATTGCAGTGATAGAAGCTCAAGGGCCGGTATTAGAGAACATCAACCTTACAGCCACAGAGGTATGCAAGGCGCTGATGGATTTAGATGTTCATAAAGCTACAGGTCCTGATGACATATCCCCTCATGTGCTTAAAAAATGCGCAAACACAATATCAGTGGCACTAAGTATCATATTTAAGGAATCATTGGAGTCGGGGGAGATTCCAAGATGCTGGAAACAAGCAAATGTGATACCTATCTTCAAAAAGGGAAGGAGGGATACGGCTCTGAACTATAGACCAGTTTCCTTGACCAGCATAGTTTGCAAACTTATGGAGAAACTACTAAGGAAACATATCTCTCTTCACTTGGAATCCTTCAACTTTTTGTCAGTGAGGCAACATGGCTTCAGAGAAGGAAGATCAACAGTAACAAACTTATTAGAATTTTATGATGAGGTAAGCCAAATCTTACAGGAAAGAGAGGGTTGGGCAGATTGCATATTCCTAGACTTCCAGAAAGCGTTTGACACTGTTCCACATGGGAGACTTATTAGGAAGCTGCAATCAATGGCTAGAATAGGTGGAAATGTCTTGGAATGGATAAAAACTTACTTAGAAGGAAGGGAACAGAGGGTTAGAGTAAGACACTCAGTGTCTGAATGGAGAAGAGTTAGTAGTGGAGTTCCACAGGGTTCAGTTTTAGGGCCACTTTTGTTCCTTGTATATGTAAATGACCTACCAGAGTCTGTAAATTCATTCATGAATATGTTTGCAGATGATGCAAAGATTGTGAAGAAAGTAAAAAACGAGAACAATGGTAGAGAACTTCAGGAGGATCTAAATAATCTGCATGAGTGGTCAGAAAAGTGGCTAATGAAATTCAATACCTCAAAATGTAAGGTAATGAGAATGGGTACAAGTGCAAGAAGGCCCAAGCTTGACTACTCGGTGGCTGGAGTACAGCTTCAGGAGACAGAAAATGAGAGAGATCTAGGAGTAAACATATTGGCAGATTTGTCTCCAGAAATACATATAAATGGCGTAGTAAGGGCAGCATATGCATTCTTATCAAATGTAAGGGTAGCCTTCAGGCACATGGACAAGGAAATGTTCAGAAATATTTATGTAACCTATGTGAGGCCAAAACTCGAATATGCAGCCCCCTTTTGGAATCCGCACTTGAAAAAGCACATAGCTAAGCTTGAAAAAGTTCAAAGACATGCCACGAAACTGGTGCCAGAAATACGCAATCTCGGTTATGATGAGAGGCTGAGGGAATTAGACTTGCCATCACTCGAAGCTAGAAGAGTAAGGGGGGATATGGTGACAGTCTTTAAATTCCTTCATGGTTATGATAGTGTGGATAGGGATCGATATTTCGATATGGCTGGCTCTAGAACTAGAGGTCATAGTTTGAAGCTTCGGAAGAAAACTTGTTTGCAGGATGTAAGGAAATACTTTTTCAGTGTAAGAGTAGTTGATAATTGGAATTCGCTAAGCGAGGAGGTAGTTAATGCTACCTCAATCCATAGTTTTAAGGACAGGTATGATAAGTATCACTAAGTCTAAAAATGGAACCGATCAGGAGACGGGAAGATACGAGCTTTGGGCTCTTTCCCGTAAACACAATTAGGTAATCACATATATATATATATATATATATATATATATATATATATATATATATATATATATATATATATATATATATATATATATATATATATATATATATATATATATATATATATATACACACGCATGCAAACGTGTGTTCGCTATTACTTCATATCAAATAAAAAATTTCTAACAAAGGAATTCATCTTTTTATCATGCCTAATTATGACCTGCTTTCTCGTTGCCATGGTCACATAAAAATCTAAAACTATTGATTTGCAGATAATAATTATGTAAAATAAAAATAGGTAAATTC